>BMAC01000348.1:547643-559617 GCA_014905375.1 Phtheirospermum japonicum
CCTACAAAACTAAAAAAAAAGAAAATTATCCTACATGGCATTTTTTCTCTACAAAACTAAAAAAAGAAAATAATCCTACGTGGCATTTTTTCTCTCTCCAGACCTCTCCTTTAATATATATATAGATAGATTTGTTGTTTCTTTTTTTTTTAATGCGTACGACACTAATTTATTCATATAGATATACAATGTGTGTATCAATGTATTATATTGGTATTACATAAAGAGATTTAAAATATATTAATATTTATTTACCTATGCGTGATAATTTATTATTATTATTTGTTTTATTTTATTTTTTTGTTTCCCTTTGTGTTTATATTTTTTTTTTTTTTTTGGTTAACAATACTATTTTTGTGTTTCTTGTTTGACTAGTATTTCTTTATTTATATATTTGTTTTCCAAATATTTTCTTTATTGAAAATTCTCAAATTGAACGTAAAATTGGAAGATGGTGACCCACGATTGATCGAGGAGAGCAAAGGATGGTGTAAGGGTAATGTTACCCATCTTTTAACGATGTTTTTTAGGCCGTGTTGCAGATGCGGTGTTTGTTTGGTAAATCGAATATTTTATTTTAAAAAAAATATTTATAATCACATAAACTATCTTAATATGGTAAACACGTTGATGGGTCATGGCCATCTGACCCGATTTTATAATGTATTGGTTTTTGTACTATGATGTATTGGTTTTCGTACTCAAAAGTATTATTTTTTCATAAATCTCTGACCCATGCTATAATGTAATGATTTTTATAATATGATGTATTGGTTTTTCACTATAATATATTGGCTTTTGTGCTATAATGTATTGATATGAAATTTTGGCCTAACGATGATTCGTTAGTTCGGCCTGACAAGAGTGTTGCCCATATATTTATTTAAAAAAGTCCCATAATCCTATATACATTGTATCTTACTTTATTCCTTAAATTCAATAATTAATATATTCCAATTAAAACTATCTATGGATATATGAGTTAATCAAGCTAATGTTTCTCACTTATATTTACTAATTTCTTCTTGGTATATAGGTTGTTGAAAAATTAGGAAGAATACTATAATATTTCTCAATAATGCTACATGGAGTGAATTGCTTCGAAGCAACATACCGAAAAGGTAACTTCAACTGCATAATTAACAATTTTTTGGTATATATATTTTTATTGATTTTGTATTTACCTTTTACCCTTTTTAGTTATAATGAAAAGAAATCATAAACTCTATGAGATTTCATGCAATCTTTACCCTTGCCGTGAGATAAGTACACAAGATTATCAATTAATAATTCCTTCCAATTTTATTCTCCTTTTCCATTTTCAGTGATTTAATAGTATCATTAATGAGGAAAATCACCTATTTTCCTATTATATTCAATATTTAAAATTAATTAACTATTTTTTTTACCAATATATAATCAATTATTCTCCACAATTCACAATTACCATTGTAAAAGTTTATTTAATTATTTTTATTGACATGACATTGATAATCCATAATGTACGATTGAGCATGATATAATAATTCGTAATTCAAATTTTAATCGGGAATAAAACGGACCAGAATTATTAATATCGTTGTATCAATCGAGTTCAAAAAGTTATTTGGGAATAAATCGAATTCAATACGTTGAATATTATTAGACTTCAAAATGGATAACTATCTTTCACTCGCATAATAATAATAATAATAATAATAATAATAATAATAATAATAATAATAACAAACACCACTATTAATAAATATGATAATAATGATGATAATAAATTTATTAAAATAATAATTACTATTATTAATAAATATGATACAATAAGATTCACCTGTAGTTAGGGTTGTACATAAAGCGAATCGAACTGAATATTTGCATATTCGATTCGTATTCGTCAGATATCAATTATAATTTAAATAATTATATATTAGTGTATATATAAATATAATAGAAAATAAAATGACAATAATTATAATTAGAGAATATTATAATTTTATAATTATATATTCATATATAATATTATTCGTATAGAATACGTGAGTACTCATATTCGTACTCGTTAATAATTCAAATCAAAATATAAATTCGAATTCAGAACGATAAAAGCGAATCGATTACTGAATCAAATCAAAAAGTCTGATTCATTTACAACCCTACATGTAGTTGATTTGTAGTCTTATTTTGATTGCTAATAGTTTTTGATTTTATGTATATTACAAGAATAAATATTATCAAGACAACATTTTAATAGTTTCTTTATCACTTAATAATTATTAAAATATTAAATTAAAATCATTAATTTCGAATCGAACTGAATATTTGCATGTTTGATTCGTATTCATCGGATTCGTTGAGCTTCCGTATTCATTTAATATAAGAATGTGAATATTAATTCGCATTCGATTTGAAACATGTATTTGAATCATAGCTTGAGTATTTAAAAAAATATTAAAAATACATAAAATAAAATATACACATTACATACATACACACACACACACATATGCTAGCTTAACACCCGTGTATTACACGAAATTTATTAAAAATATAATTATAAAAAGTATTTTGATAATTACAAAGTTTTAAATCTAAAATAATATAAAAAAAATATTTAGATCAAAATCATTAATAATTCTTAGTTATGTACTTTGAAAAACTCAAAAGATGACACACTATCAATCCATGTTGCATTGTACCGATGTATAATCAAAATTAAATAACTATTAATTATATAATATAATATTTTTATATTTATATTGAATTTTTGAATAATATTTAATTAAATATTTATATTATTACAAATAACTCTTTAACTCATCTATATAGAATATTATTAATATATTATAATAAATTTGTTATATTAAATAATAATTTTTAAATATGAAACTTCTAAAATATATTATAATATTTGTTTCTATATTAGAATTCATAAACTCTTATAATTAGTATTAATTTTGGTAAGACTCCGAACCACCAAAATTCGCCAAGTAGCGTTTGAACCATCATAAAATTACACATCATCCCAAAACTTGTTAAGCAGACACATATGATATAAATTTTTTCGTTTAGTATATAGGTGGTATATATATATAATAGATTTATATAAGATATCAATTATAATTTAAATAATTATATATTAATATAATAGAAAATAGAAATAATAATAATTATAATTAGAGAATATTAATATATATATATATTATTCGAATCGAATACATGAGTATTCATATTTGTATTCGTTAATAATTCAAATGGAAATATAAATTCAAATTCGAATTAGGATCGATAAAAACGAATTGATTACTAAATCAAATTAAAAGTGTTATTTTAATTTTTAAAAAAATACTATTTTTTCAATAATATGTATATTGTGATTATCTTATTTTCTTAGACACCTTGAAAATGATTACATGATAGTTTTTTATTAAACTGTCATTATAGATGCATTGTTTATATTTTAGGAATATTATTTTTTAAAAGAAGATATTATTTTAAGGAAAATTATTTTTAATTATAAATATTATGTTAGACTTAATTTTATTATTAAGTATTTTATTAAATACAAAATATACTATCGAATAAATATTAATAATAATATTAAATTAACGAAAAAGAACAAACAAATTAGGAATATCTAACATTTAATTTGATTATTGAAACTTCATGAACTAAATATTATATTATCAAATTAATACTTACAATACTTACAAAAAAAGATAAACACGAATTATTTTTTAAAACTATAATTTATTTTAACAATTTATAAATTATAAAAACCTATTTCTAAGTTTTTATTTGATTCGAAAGACGTATTCGAATTATAACTTGAGTATTTTTATTTTTTTTAATTAAAAATACCTAAAATAAAATATACCCATTATATATATAATAGGTTTACATAAGATATAGCCATATCCTTTTCAATTATCCAAAGCCTATTAGAAAGTTGTATATGCTTACCCGGCGCAGGGGTTGATTCCGATGGTTGTTGGTAAACAGAAGAATCTTAAACTGCATTTTTCGATGTGGGACTTTTACTCCTTCTCGCATCAAAAGGTCCGTTGAGCGCCTCGTGACTATGTCATAATAAATCCGAACACTTGTCCCTCGACTTCTAGATCATAATTGCTCTAGTAAAAAACTCAAGAAAATAGATAAATGCGATATAAGAAAAATAGAAGAGAAACAAATTAATTATAGAAATCTCTCCGAAAGGCTTACTAATTATTTGCCGATAATTATAGAAATCTCTCCCAAAGACTTACTAATTATTTGACTGTTGGCAGGTCTCTTTGGAAAAAAACTAGTCATAGACAGTTGGACTCGTTATCGGATGTTTGAAACGGAGGCAAGCTGGCTGGTTAACACGCTGAGTAGATGACCACAAACAGCTGATGTGTTAATGGTTGATATATAAGCCACAGAATATTATAAGACAGAATTTGGTTGATACTAAAACTTATTTCAAGTGAGTGTATTTGGATTGATATATCTCTTTTCTGAAGTACACGAATTAAAACTTTTTTGAAGTTCCAAGATTTTAATTCATATATCTATTTTGAAGTAGTAAAATCTGGATTATGGTCTTGAAAGCAATTTTCTTCGTCTAATTGGGGTGTTATATTCGTATATATAAATTTTTTGAACTCATCTTATTTTTAAACTTTTGTTTTTTAAAATTACAACTTTATAAACTCCCTTTATTTAAAGGACGGAATTGATAGAGTTTAATGGGAATAAGGTTTTAAGTATGGGCCTTTTTGGAACAATGTGTATTTGTTTTGGGTTTCACAATTGGTCATATCCATTGGGCTGTTAAGCAATTAAAGATTATAAGTTAATTTTTAAAGGCGAATTACAAAGGGCCTAATATTATTTACTTAGGCTTAACAGTTGAAGTAAAATCCTTGGGCCTTCGTTTTGTTCAGGATTGTTGGACCCAATATTAGTTTTTGGACTTAATATTTGAATGGATAGTTTAAATATAATTTTGAACTAAATTTATAATTAATGTTTGGTTCTAATTTTGGATTGGGTTTGAAATTATTAAAACTTGTTTGGGCTGAACAATTCAATTAATTTATGGGTTCTAACTTTAGGTAAAATCTATAAAGTTTAATTTGAATTAGAATTTGGATCTAATTTATGAATCTGGTCGTGAAATTTAATGTTGGAACTTTTCAAGATATTTCAATTTTCGACGGAGGAAAAGGCATAGCTTTATTGGTCAAATCAAGTGGGTAATGATATAACTAACATGAGATAGATGGTCTCATAAGAGTATTGAAAATTTTAAATTCATATAAAGCTCAAAAAATCAAAAAAGAATTATGAAAAATCATAATTATTGGGTCTTTGTGCTTATTAAAATGGAAATTATAATCTCTCGAGGTTATGTTAAAAAGTAGAATTCAATAAATATTTTAAGCACAAGTGTGATACTATTGTTAAGTGTACAAGTACGTATTGAATAAAACGGAAAAACTCGATGATTTATGAGTGGTAATAAAAGATATTTTTCTACTTGACCATTTTGAACCTAAGCATGGTTCTTGACTATCAAGCATATAAGTTAAATGAGGAAGAATGAAACGAAATCGGGATGCAAATGAGATGCTCATTTCTTATGTATATGTAAAAATTATGTTATGAGTAAGCCGTTGTGATGGAATGTTAAAACGAGAAAGTTTGGCCGTTAAACTCTTTATAATGGTTGTTGAACCAAAAGGTTAATAAGTCGATAAATTCTTCGACTAACTTATTTGAGACATGTTAATAAAAATACTCTATGAAAATTAATTAACTTGAATGTATATTAACATCCCATAAAGACAAGTGTGAGGCTTATATTGAGACTATTAAAAGAAAGTGAACCAGTTTATTTAATTCACTTATGGGTGTGATTTAAATATATTGTGAAGGTGTGCGTGTGTCTTGCTAAAGTTGCAATACTTACACCTAAAAAAGTTAAAAATATTTGATTGCAAGGTTATACTTACAATTAAATATTATAAGCAATGAGAAGCCCTTGGTCACATTTAGACAAGTGCTCTCTATTGATATTATTATTATTGACTATGTGAAGTCAAAAAATAACTAAAATCATCCGGTTAACCAAAGAGTTATATTGAGAGTTAGTTGTGAATATAAAAAGAAATGTAAGATTATGTCTTTGGAAATGAATTAATATACAATTCCTTATCCATTATTAAATAGTGATATAGTGGAGAGAGGATAAACATTTGGCTTTTAGTGATCTTGCTTTGGATAGTCGGGTAGGATAGTGCATTCTAATCTTAATAAATAATCACCTATGTAAGAGAGAAGTGCGGCCCATTCAAATTTCTTTTTTTTGTGAGATTCAATTCTTATAAACTCTTGCAGAACCAGACGTATGTTCAAGGTCACGAATGAACATAACTGTGAGAACTGGAATATATTTGGGTAAATCTTGTATGGAGCCTATCATCATTTACACAAACGACATAACGATTCAAAGACACTGTGTCTACTGATCTGACAAAAAAGTAAATATACTTTCACAAGAGAAGGTTATCAACCTATCTTATGCAAGGTTCATCTGTTGAATTTAAAAAAAAAAAAACAAAAAAAAAACTCATATCTTCTCAATTTTCTTCATGTGGGGTATTGTTGGTAAATTATAAAAAATATTATAAGTTTATTGGATCTTTTATCCAAAATGGTGTTTGTATAATTTATAAAATTAAGACTCGTAATAAATATACAAGTACAACCGCTACTAATAGTGGTGGTAACATTCTATTTAATTTCCAAAAATGAAAGGTATTTTAGTTGGTTATATAAAGAGGTTTAGAATACAACTAGCATACACAAATTTACATATTTTTATAAGTATAAAACATTGCATATTGATCGAAATAATTCATCTTGTATATTTGGTGATAAAACTCATGCATGATTATCAGTTCATTGTTGACATAAGGTAATTCGATTTATCTGTCTTTTCATAAGAAATGGGCGTACGGAATAAGAGACGAATTTGTATTAAGTAGAGTGTCAAACACACGATTAGAACTTTAAATTTATGCATTTCGATTTCAGTTTATACTTTGTAAAAAGAATTGACGAGTTTGTATTAGAACATACAAGTGAATTTGTAGTTAAATAGAGGAGACAATAAACAAAGTTAAAATTAAACTGAAATAACACAAAAATTCAATTATAATTTATAGAATGCTTATGTAATTATGTTCTGCATAATTATAACATAATTGCTATTATATTATTTTTCTGTTTTTTATTTACAGAACTTACGTATCATAAAAATAAATTTGCTTGGAGTGATAAGTTTTAACTCAGAGGGAAAGCGATGGCTTGATTGCTGTGACAGTAGTGGAAAAGTGGCTGCGTAGATGTTGAAATTTTTATTATTTTATTTTGTTTAGTCTAATTCTTTAAAATCAAAATGTTTAATTACATATGAATAGGATAATAAAGACATTACACATATTAAATAATTGAAAATATTAAACAATGACAACTTTCAGGCACGCACGAGTGCCCGATGAAGAAAGTACACAATTAGAAGAAGAAAAATTAGGGGAAAAAAAATTGTCTCTGGACATAGATTTCAGCTTGACGTTGCGCATCATATTTTCGTTGGATATCAGTCTACTTTAGATTAGTGACATCAATCCGCATAGTTCAGTCTTTCGTTCGTTATATACAAGCTCCTCAGATTACCAAAAATAAAGACTCGATAGCAAGAAATTGCAGTTATTAGAGTCAATTCATTTTGTTGGATTTAGTCATGTGCAAGAAATCTACAAATTGTAGCTTCTGTTTATTCTCTCCAAAATTTACTGGCTGGTGTTAGGTGAATCTCTCATTTTTTGTGGTTCCTCTTGCACAAATCTAATCTGCACTATCTTCCATTCATTTTTTTTGTGGTTTCTGTTGGACAAATATCTGTGCATGTCAGTATCATATCATGCCAATAATAGCGAGATCACAAAATTGAGAAATGAAAAGGACAAGGAAATGTCATATTTACCAAATGAATGGGCAAAGGTGTAGTGATTAAATCTTTCATCTTTTATGCAGTTATTAGTTAATATACTATAGAGACGGTGAATCACATTAGTTAGATTCAGTTTTAAAAAAAGAAAAAAAAACTCACTTGATGCAGCTAATGTTAAATACTAAATACTTCAGGGCATTATAAACCGAAGACAATCAACGAAAAATGTAAACATAATAATACCTAAAGCATCACCATACATAGTCGAAACCGACCGCAGAACATAACAATCCGTACAAGCACGACGCATTAACCTCCGACCACTACAAGTTCGTTCGTTACACGCATAGATAGAATCTTAGGGACGCATCATTTTACCAGAAGAAAAGAAAAAACACAAACACGATCGCACTAACACACACGCATAGTACTAATCACGTCATTCATTGTTCCCGTCTTCAAAATTTATTCTTGTACCAGAAAACGCCCTTACCACCCTCGTCCGGCTCCACATACAGACACTCCTTCGCCTCCCTCCACATAGCCTTGTAGAATGAGGTCCCATCGAACTGATAATACTGCCCCAATATCGGCTTGATCGCCTTAGTCGCCTCCATCGCATGGTAGTGTGGCATCGTCGAGAACAGGTGGTGGGCCACGTGCGTGTCGGTGATGTTATGGAAAACCTTGTTCAGCACGCCGTAATCCCGATCGACGGTTGCCAGAGCCCCCCTCAGCCAATCCCACTCTGAGGAATCGTAGTGCGGCAACGAAGGATGCGTGTGCTGCAAGAACGTGATCAACACGAGGAAACCATTCACGATCAACAAGGGCACCCCGTAGACGCACACGACCCAAGTCAACCCTTTGACCAGCGCGACGCGGTAGAGCAGGTACAACATGCCGATGACACCGGCGTCGGAAATGAAGATCTGAAGCCTCTCGCGGTCGTTGTAAATCGGCCCGTACGGGTTGTAGTGGCAAGCGAAGCGGTCGTACGGACGGCCCGAAACGTTGAAGGCCAAATAGAGCGGCCAGCCCATGGTAAGGGTGACGAAGAGCGTCATGACCCGGCCCGGTGGGTTGTTCAGGTACTTGGAGTGCCAGCCGACTTGGGATTTGGGCTTGGGGACAAAGACCTCGTCCCGCTCGAGAGAGCCGGTGTTGGAGTGGTGGCGGCGGTGGCTATACTTCCAGGAGAAGTAGGGGACGAGGAGGGCCGAGTGGAGGACGAGGCCCACGAGGTCGTCGACCCACTGGTAGTCGCTGAAGGCGTGGTGGCCGCACTCGTGGGCTATGACCCAGACGCCGGTGCAAACACAGCCCTGGAGGGCCCAGTAGGCGGGCCAGGCTAGGTAGCGGTGGGGTGCGGGGAGTTGGTCAATGTAGGAGGTGGCGAGGCGGTAGAGAAGGTAGACGATGACGAGGTCGTAGACGACGTAGGAGAAGGAGCGGACGAGCGACCTCGAGAAGCAGTGGGGTGGGATGGCTTTCTTGATGTCGCCCACGGTGAACGGAGGCTTCGAATACGGGACCCGTTGGAAGGGGTCCTTCTTTTGTTCGGCCTTCGTGGATCGAGCTGACATGCGCCCTCCGCCTCCCATTTTTTATTTTTTATTTTATTTTTTAATCAGACCACCCCTACCTGAAAAATGTGAGTGTTACTAAAAATAGATAGCTGACGCAAGGAAACAGATGCAACAAAGGTCGGGTGATAACTTATTAAGCACATTCATTCATTCTTAGTCGGTGAATGAAGAGACAAGTTACCAAACTAACATGATGATGATGTATGACAAATACACGTAGCGGATAATTCACATGGGGTGATGATGTCAGCGTCACAGGCCAAACACCTCACGGAATCAAGAAGATATTGAATACAGCTAAATTCAATCGAACTAGGACGAGGAGGCGAATTGTTCGGGCTAAGTTACGTGAATAAAGGTAATTAACATATATACACTATGCATTGCTTCTTATATAGTCATAGTCAAATAATTGCCTCCCAGTTGAAGAAAATAACAGAGACAGCCCATCACAGCATGGCTTCATAAATGCTAACATATTGCATTTATTATTTGTTAAAAAGAGTTGTTTTATATGAAATCAAGCACACAACACAATCTACATTGGCCAAGACCCAAAACCTATTCACTTTGAAATCATAACCATCAAAAAAGGGGATAATTACAAAAGCTGCCCTGGATTTAATCTAATTACAAGAAAACACACTTACCTTTTTAATTGCAAATACCCAGTTGAGATTTCCTCAACTTTTGTAAGATAAACACAATTTGAGGGGATATTTACAATTCAACAAAGATAATTGGGTTTTTTCACAATTAGGCCAAATCCTTGGGGGATGTTTTTGTAATTAACGATAAGAAAAAATAAAACTTCCCAAGTACTTATAAAATGAGATGTATTTAAATGTTCACTCTCTCTACCCCTTTGTGTGTGTGAGTATGCGTGTACGAAATTGGGATTTGTTTAATGTTATAAGTCCATAGATAACTTCGAATTGAACTTTTAAAATAGACACGATAATATACTAAATAAAAATATATATAAATATAGTAATATTTTAATAATAATATTAATAAAAGAGAATTTCAACAATAAAGGGATGTACAACTCCAGAGAATCAGGGAGATATCAACAGAAAAGAAAATTTCAATTTGAAAAGGTAAAATACACGCAATAACAATGATTTAAAGGTAAAGAAAGCCAGATTTTCTGGGTAAAAAAATTATTTCTTAGAAGATTTGAGCCACATGCAACCCGTGAATGAAAAACAGGATTCCACTTTAATCATTTAATCTATTGCAGCTCATATCGATATCAATCATTAAAGAGGAAAAAATCAAATTAAATAAAGAGAGAGATTTTGTTTGTTTTAAATCACAGATTTTCCTTCAGCATTCGACATGCAGACAAAAGTCAATATAAAGTCACACATAGAAATTATAATAATTAGGGAAAAAGAAAAAAAAAAAAAAAAGTAGGAGGCCAGATTTCATAGAATCCCAGGCATTGCACCAAAACTACAAAATAATAAACCCAAAAATACGAGAAAAAATATACATTCTACAGATCCATGAATTTTCTGGTAATACAGCTCAAGAAACAGAGGGTGAAACCGATTAATATTTAAAAAAAAACAAAAAAAAAAACGAAGAATGTAATGTAAGCAAGCAAAAGAGGAAGAAAAATAAATTAATAAACAAAAACAAAAAACAGAGTAATATTCAAATAAATAAGTGTTCATTCACATAAAAACAAACGATAGATTGCAGATGAATAAACAAATTAAAGGGTACCTGAAAAGATGCAAAATGAGAATACGTGAGAGCACTTCTGACGAAGCGCTTTCAATTATTATTATTTATGTATTTCCCAAAGTGGTATTTTAATTTTGTTTTAGTTTTATCTTCTTTATAGTGAAATGTTGAGCAGGAAGAGGGTGGTTTGTGTGGATTGCAAGAGCTCTCTTAATATAGAACTCTCCGAAAGACAGGCGCCCCCCTTCACCCCATCGTAGGGAGGTGGGTGGGGGCTACGTGTCGCGAACTGGTTGGTCCAGGTGGCACTATATCTTCGCTCTGTGCAACGCTTTGTTCGCTCATGTAGGGGGGATGTTTGGGCTGGGCTAAGATTCATCAGTTTTCTAAGTTTTGATATCGGAATTTTTATTTATTATTATTATTTTTTTGCGATAGATTAAATGTAAGAGTACATCTATAAATTAAATGATATTATATTATTATATCATATATCGAAATTAAATTATAATTAAAGGGTGAGTGATTTGTCTTATTGTATTATGTTTAATTATTTAATTATAAAATAATTGAATAGAAAATATGAGTAGGTGTAATAAATATATATATAAATTTGTTGGTCAGATATTTAGAAATTACAAAAAGAGCATATTAAATAGTATTAATTTGTGCGAACTGAAAGGTTCTCTACCCTTGC
>BMAC01000348.1:559642-596134 GCA_014905375.1 Phtheirospermum japonicum
AATATTCAAATTGATATGATCAATTAAATGTGTTTAATGTGTAAAATGGAAGTAAATCTAATTTCTTAAGTTAGACTTGATTGAATTAATTTAAGCCGGAATGTATCATGGCTCTATCTATTCTTTTTTTTTTTTAAAGAGTTCTTCCCAAAGGACTGCTGGAATTCGAACTCAACAGCTAGATCATCAAGCTTATGAACAAGCTTGGGCGGGGCCAATGGACGGCTTTACTGATTGAACTACTCACTGGAAATAAATAAGAAAGGGAAAGATAGGAAATCGATTTCCCTTCGGAGCGAACAGTTGATATTTCACAAATTCTGTGAAGCTTGAACTGAATTCATAATGGTATTGTGAAGGATGGCTTTCTAAATTCTTTGAATCGAACTTTTTTCGTTTAATATATCTTACATATATATATATATATATATATATATATATATATTACAACCTCGCATGAGTCAGAATTTGATTTGAGTTTTAGATTATTCAAATGATTTATTCTTAAGGGCATTTGCTCATTCATTTGATTTAATAATGTCGAATACTCGTTTGTTCTAAAATTTAAAAATTAAATATTTAATTAATAACTTGATATTAAATATAATATAATAATATATTATCATCTATTTTTAAGATATGATTTGACATATACAATAAAAATAAATTATTCTAGTTTTTTTAAAAAATTTTGAATACCAAAATTCGAAATCATTACGTACACTAGTTCAAACGAGTCCTAATTAATTTTGGTTAAAACTGGAAATAATTGATTTGATTAGGGATGCATGGAGTGTATCTCCGATGCTTAAAACATATTTTTAGTTTCTATAATAATAGACTCAGGTCTTAAAAGATTTAGATAAATTCAAGCAACAAAAAAAAAGAAAAGGATTACTCACAATTAAAAAACAACTTCACAATTATTTTTCACCAAAATTCTCTCCTAATTAAGTAATTAAAAAACACTTTTTTAATTTCATTCAGTATCAAAATAGACTTAAGAAAAAACTTGGTTTAAATTTTCTTATGTCACCTTACATAGACCCACTTCTATTTTCATTGTACTGAAAATGCTTATTTACAAAAAAGAAAAAGTTTCTCACTTGGGTTGACAATATATCGAAGATGTTCTTAATATACTCTATGATCATATGTTTTTCTTTTTATTCACTTAATTCTTTTCTTTTTATAAAACTCTGGTTTCAAGTTTCCCGTTGTCCAGGCCCAAGATTTTAGAGGTCACCAATTTTAGCATATATATATAGATATAATTTCTTCTCATTAATGACTAAGAAGGAGATATTATAACACTAGGCATAATTCTCATTAACCCATTCTTGTATTTACAACATCTCATTTTTCATGTTGAATCATCTCCTGTCTGTTATGTATGTAGATTGATATGATAATAAAAAATATCAATCATCGGCAGGAGAACGAGTCTCTCTCTCTCTATATATATATATATGCTAAAAATGTAAAAAAAAAAAAAAAAAAAAATAGTTGACAACTTTTAAATTACTTAATAATTAAAGTAATTGATTATTTATGAAACGTTACTTCTCTAAATTACTAATTATTTTCTTATTTTTTCTAATTTTATTTTTAATTATTTTTTATTTGCATGAGAATCAAACATATATTTTAGAAGAATTATGTATTAATATAAGGTTTTTGAGATTTTTTCCAATACATTAACTCTTTATATTTACAAATTGTAATTGGTATTAAAAATAAAATACAAAAAAATCTTGAATATGTTGTGGCGCAACCGCAAGGCCTATTATTATCACAAGCCTATGGTTATTATTTATTATTTTGCAGGGAGCTAAACCGGCCCCACCCGTTATGCCTGTGGCTACTGCTTGGGTTTGGTAGTATTTTGTATGGCACTTCGTTGTTAGTCGAGTAATTAATAACACTAAATGATGAAATTACTAATATAATAAAAATGACAAAAGGATCAAATTGTTCGTGTAATGATGAAGTGTTAGAAATAGTTCCTTTTTAAACCAAAAATCAAATTAAATTCTATAATTAACTTAGATTTGAATTAAATCCAAATTTAACTGTGTTTTTTTTTTTTCTTTTTTCTTTTTTTTTTTTTTAACTCAGGAAGTCCCTACCCTAGCCCTGCATGTGGAACAGTGGAAGAAAGGAAAGAGGACATTTGGTTAGGAAGTGGACAGTGAAAGGGCACGTAGCATATCAGCTTACACGTGACACTGGACAGCCCCCGTTCTCATCGATTTCTGTGAAAACTTTTTTTTTCATTCTTTAAAAATTAGAGAATATTACTTCACCATATTCAGAATCTTTTCTGGGTTTTGTGTTTTGTCTTCATCACTATTCGATTGATCTTTTCTTTCTTACTTTTGATTTATTTTACATTTTAATTTTTTAGTAATCGATCAGTAGTTTAAGAGTTTCGTGAAGCATTTATTGCTGATTCTCGAGAATGTCAGGGCAAAATCAAATAAACAAATCACCTTCCACGTGTAATTCTAACAGTTTGATCATTTCAATTTCTACGCCGTAAAACTGATTCATGATTTTAAATATGTTGTAAATTGAATTTATTCTAATTAAATGGTACATCGAGAATTTGTGTTAATGAATTGTATAGGCTCGTTCTACGTGTCGTGTAGATAATTATAACCTTTTGAATTTCTCAAATCCATTTTATTGGTGAGTGAAAAATGATGCTTGGAAGTTGAACGGTTACTTAAGTGCAATTTCGTTTATCCCACATTGAATGATAGTTAATGTGGAAGGGAGTTTAAAATTGATTACATTTCTTTAATGTACATCAAGTGGGCCAGAGAGTGTTGTGGGATTTGTGTAAATAAAGCTCACGCGGGCTCTTGGACTTGGGTTCGCTCGTCTGCCTTCGCCGAAGCCGATGGCGGAGTCGAGCCCGAACCCGGACCTTGGACCTTGGAACTCGACGTTCACTTGAGTCTCAAAAGGACACTAAGTCGATATACAAGCAATTCTCCGAACCCGGACCTTGGACCTTGGAACTCGACGTTCACTTGAGTCTCAAAAGGACACTGAGTCGATATACAAGCAATTCAAGTAGAGAACACTGAAAAGCACTTGAGTCTCAAAGGACACTGAGTCGATATACAAGCAATTCAAATAGAGAACACTGAAAAGCGCTTGTGAGAGTTTTGAAATACTTAAAGTATACTCTGAACTTTGGGCTACATTATGGTAGATACCCCAAGGTACTTGAAGGTTACTGTGATGCAACTGGATATCCGACACAAAGGACTCTCTGTCAATAAGTGGATATGAAAGCAGGTGAAGAAGCAGAATGGCTTCTGGATATCCGACACAAAGGACTCTCTGTCAATAAGTGGATATGAAAAGCAGGTGAAGAAGCAGAATGGCTTCTGGATATCCGACACAAAGGACTCTCTGTCAATAAGTGGATATGAAAGCAGGTGAAGAAGCAGAATGGCTTCGTAACTTTTTAGAAGATATTCCATATTGGGAGAAACCCGTGCCGCCGGTTATACTTCACTGCGACAGTCAAGCTGCTATTGGAAGCGCAAGACCCGTGCCGCCGGTTATGCTTCACTGCGACAGTCAAGCTGCTATTGGAAGCGCAAGAAGTGGTTTGTATAACGGCAAGTTTCGACATATCCGTCGGAAACATAACACCGTGAGACATCTGTTATCGAGTGGGATTATCTCTGTTGACTACGTAAGGTCGATAGATAATCTAGCGGATCCATTCACTAAGAACATAGCTCGAGATCAGATGTACAAGTTGCTTGAAGGAATGGGAGTGAAATCCACATCTTAAAGATGATTGTAGTGGAACCCAACCATTATGAGTGGAGATCACACAAACTTGGTTCAATGGGAAAACTAAACTATAAAATTTTGGCTAAGTTAATATCTACGACCCTATTTCTTAACGGCAAAAGTAGAGTTTATAATTTGTCACGTGGTGAGGATAAATCTCTGATTTTTAATGATTCTTTTGCAGGTCTTTGACTTGAGTATGACAGAATGCTGATTAGAAGAATCACCTATATAAGTGAGAAGTGAGGGCCGCTTCTACTGTATGCTTATGAATCCAAAAAAGTTGTCCATGGCCAGAAACGGATACAAATGTGAGAACGGAAGAATTCTGAGACCTTAGTGGGTTGGTACTATTGTCTAGTATACACAAAGAGGAATAGTTCAAGAATTATGTTCACTAATTCGCCGGTATGCTCGGTAGTATTAACTAAGGAGGGTTCAAGGCCACAAGCCACCTATCCCTATTTTCTATTATCTCTTAAGGACTGAGTTATATATTTGCTTTCATGTTTTTCGTTTTTTTGGAGTTTCTCACTCATGTGGGGGATTGTTGTAAATTGGATTTATTCTAATTAAATGGTACAGCGAAAATTCATGTTAACGAATTGTATAAGCTCGTTCTACGTGTCGTATAGATAATTATAGCCTTTTGAATTTCTCAAATCCATTTATTGGTGAGTGAGAAATGATGCTTGGAAGTTAAACGGTTGCTTAAGTGCAATTTCGTTTATCCCACATTGAATGATAGTCAATGTGCAAGGGAGTTTAAAATTGATTACATTTCTTTAATGTACATCTAGTGGATCAGAGAGTGTTGTGGGTTTTGTGTAAACAAAGCTCACGCGGGCTCTTGGACTTGGGTTCGCCCGTCCGTCGAAGCCGATGGCGGATTCGAGCGGATCCGAGCCCGAGCCCGGACCTTGGACCTTGGTCCTGGGCTCTAGGTCTTGGGTCTTGGGCAATTGGTGCGAATTGGCTGGTCTGATTGTGGTGGTCCGTGTGTGGGGTTCTGGTTCGACCCAGTCTTTCGTTTTTTAACCTACACGCACCTGAGAAGTTGAGAAGCTTTTGAACTCACTCCTGACGGTTACGAAAACGGCTACCTGACCGTTCAGACGTTTCCAAAAACATATGAATTCAAACATTCAATGCATCTGCACGCTAAACATGTCCAGGTTCATGCTGCCAGATGACTGCCTGTTTGAATGACTTAATGACACCTTTAAGGACGTCATTAAGCAGGATGTTACCTCCCGCTGGAACCCCTATAAAAGGGTGAGAGGCTTCAGTTCATTTCGCACCTGAAACACCTGAGAATACGAAGAACACACAGCATATTACATACACATATTTCTGCATTTTATTTCTTACGTAGCTCAGACCATATTCATCCTGTTTGCCGGAGTTCTGGTATTTACGGTGCTGTAATACCAGAGACAAATTCGTTTCATCTTTGGAGACGAATAGCCAAAATCGAAGAGCACTACCGGAACTATTTCGTCTTGCGGATAGAGTGTTTACTCGACTCGACTTGATTTTTGATTTACAGTTTTCTGTTTTCTATTTTTCCAGTCTTCTCGAGATATTTAGTTACATTCCTGTTTGTGCTTGACTCAGTTGTAATAGTTTCTAATAAAATATATGGGTATGATAAAGTGAATATATTATTAAAATTTCCTTCTTTTAATTCCATTGACAAAATTTTGTGTGTTGTGAATGAATAATATATAGTCCGCCGGGACCCATAAACCACCCATATAAATTTGGGCCTAACATTTATAAAGCCCACAACCGAGCTCAACAACTAGCACTCAACACATAAAGCATAAGAGGTCGCGACCTATATGAGAACTCATTCGCATATTTCAGGTCGCTTTCATATTGTCAATCGAAATAGCGACACACTCAAATTTTATTTAAAAAAAAGATAAAATTGACCTGTAAGTGTTTAAATTCATATGGTCAATCGAAACAGCGACATACTCAAATTTTATTTTAAAAAATTAAATTAAATTGCGAGTCAATTAAATCGCGACTCAAGTTTATTTTGAAAACTCAAAAAAAAAAATTTAGGGTGGAGTCGGGATTAATTAAATAATGAATATATTTTTAATTTCGAATCGAAAAAATAATATATATTAAAAAACTTTTGATTTTTTGGGTCGGGACGCAACCCCCAGGCGCGTCCCGTCGGGACGCGATTTCCAAAGGCGTCCCCAACTTCAAAGTCAAAACTATTCTTTGGGGGCGAAAATGAAAAAAAAAAAGGGGGAGGGGCGTGACACCTTTCGGAGTGGCGTCCCGGAGTTTTGAAAAAAGTGCGTTCCGGGGATTTTATTTTTTTTTAAAAGTTTAGCCACCAGCAGTACAACGCCGAGCGCTATTTTGAGGAAAAGAGATGCTCCCGCAGTGTTACTATTCTAGGTGAAATATATTGTAATTATTTTAATGCAATAATTTTTTTAACTAATATGATGTCTATTTATAATAGTTTAGAAGTGTTAAAGAATATATGTTATATGATCTATTTATAGAAAACTTGGGTATGAACGGTCATAATTCAAAGCACAATTGTGCTTTCTTGAATAGTTTAATGAATAGTTTATATTATTATGTAACTTTATTTATTTTTTTAAGTATTATTATGTATATTCTTTTTATTTTGCTCTTATCTAATTAAATTTAGTTATTATGATGAATTAAAATTACATATAATTTATGTTTACCAATTACAAAAAAATATAACACTAAAAAATAAAAAATGAGAAATATATGGAATATTCTTTTATAAATAGACACGTTACAGAAATTATCGCATTAAAATAATTATAATATATAAAATTAATAAAAATATACATAAACGATTAAAAACCAAAATACCAAAAAAAAAAAAAACAATGATAGCTCACTATTCAATTTCACCAGTTTTCGTCCAAATAGTGCTGGAGCATTTCTTTTCCTCAAAATAGCGTTAAAAAAAAGTACTGCTGGTGGCGAAACTTTTTTTTTTTTCACAAAAACCTCGAGACGCCACTCCGAAAGGCGTCCCGCCCGCCCTTGGGAAGAAGTGGCGTCCCGATCCAAAAAAATCAAATTTTTTTTAATATATATTATTTTCTCAATTTGAAATTAAAAATATATTAATTATTTAATTAATCCGGTGAGTCGCCTACTCCACCCGCAACCTGGGAGCGAAATGAATGAAAATAACAATAATTTCAAGTCACCAATTGATTCGGCGACGTGGGGTCAAATAGCCCCACGCCCCCACCCAAAAAAAAAAAGACAAATTAAATTTTAAGTAGACGAATGAGTCGGCGACTCAGGACCAATTTATTTTTAAGTGCTTATTTGAAGTAGTTGTTATGTTATTGAATAATACGTTTGTTTTAAGCTAGTAAGCTAAGTCTTTTAGAAGTATTTTGATAATTTTTGGTAGGGTGGTCATATTTTTGGCAATTACCGAGATGTGTGTGTGTGTGTGAATGTGTGAATTCACCGTTGTCCGCTGAGCTGCAGGATTCTTCGAGGACCGTCGTGTCAGCCTAGCACCGCCGCCGTCGCCTGTGAAGGTAAATTCCCACTCCTTTTTTTATTTTATTTTTTTGTAATTGTTTTTAATGGTTTTATGAATTATGTTTTTTTTTTTGCCTTCGAAAATTATATAATATACCGAAAGACAATCTCGTATCCAATAATTTCTACAATAGTAAGAAGTTGCTAAGGTGTATGGTCTACCGATCGAGAAGATAGATTGTTGCAAAATAATTGTATGATCAAGTGGAGAGACTATTATGATTTGACAAACTGCAAAATTTTCAATGAACCTCGGTTTAAACCCATTTCTCAAGACAAAATAAAACGAAAGAAGGCTCGCGTCGCATACAAGAAGATGTACTATTTTCTATTAACTCCTCGTCTGCGAAGGTTGTACGCATCTAAGGCTACAACAAAAATTATGAGGTGGCATGCTGAACACGTGGTTGAATATGATGTTATCTGTCACCCATCTGTCTCAAAATTTTGGAAACATTTAAACCAAACTCATTTAGATTCGTGGTTAAAACTCGAAACGTGTGATTGGGTCTTTGTAAAGATGGTTTTCAATCATTTGAAAGTTTTGAAACACAATATTCATCGTGGCTTATTATAGTTACACCCTACAACTTGCCTTCGTGGATGTGTATGAAAGAACAATTCTTGTTCCTCAATATTCTTGTATCAGGTCCAAAGAATTTGAAAAACAAACTCGATATGTTATTTATAATCTCTAATCGGTGAGATGAATCAATTGTAGACGGTTGGACTCCATCGACGAACCAAATGATGATTGAAAAGCGAGAAAAATTAGGCAAGTCGCCCACAATCTTTTTGGGCTTTTCAGATTAATCGCAAGTCGTCAATCCAATTGGTGAATCGCAATTTAATCATTTTTTCCCGAAATTTTGAGCACCATTTCAATAGGCTACATGAATTTAAACAATTGCGAATTGCCAACTAAAATGACTTCTATTTTTTCGGTACACTCTTAGCAAAGACCATTTTGTCAACGGAAATAAAAAAATGATTTGTGTATTTAACCCGTTTTTTTTGTGTGTTTTTTTTTCTCTCTCTACCTTAGGGTGGGATTAAAAAATGAATTATTCTCGAAAACTCATAAACCTCAATTTGACTTATGAATTCTCCATTACTTTTGGAGTATAATTACTTCATATCTACTATTCTAAACCTAAATAATTCTTTAAATATCATTTCAGTTTTGTTGAGAATATTTTTATTTGAGAATAGAACAGCATTTAGGTATGTGAAGGGTGGTCATCTGACTATCAAAGTAAATGAACAAGTTTTTGATGCCTAATATTAGACGAAATTGCGATATCTCAAACTCTCAAATTTAATTAGAATTTTGTGGGTGGTTTAGCTTTAAATTTTAAAAACCTCCTTAATTGTTAAATACTGAATTAGTTCGAAAGAAACGTAACGCAATTTATATTTCAATGAGAACACAACTGAAGTGGCGATGATTATGGAATTTTAAGTTTGCATCTCACCAAAATTGACTGTTTTAAGTATATGCGTGTTGTTTAGTTATAGAAGACTAGTTTTTCACATGTTTATAAAAATCAATTTAGATGAAACTAATACTAATACTTAAAATGTAATATAAAAATTTAGGATATGTATATGGTCACGTGTTTCTCATTCCAAAAAATGGAACAAAATTAAGTCCATTAATATTTTTTAAAATAATACAATATAAGTTTGTAATAGAAGCATAACATAAATAATTATTACAAATAAATTACGATGAGTAAAAAAATTGATTATTTCTCACAAATAATGTAAATGCTTGATTATTAATTAAAAAAAAAGGGGGGGCGTGGGTGGGGGATGGAAATAAAAATAATAAAATCTAAAATGATATGAATATTAAATTAGTTATGCAAAAAGGATGTATATGGTCAAAAAAATGATTGTTTTTTGTAGTTAGGGTGTTTGATATTGTGTTGATAATCATCATTAATTTAATATTTATTTTTTATTTATCATAATGATGAAAATTTGGAAATATTTATTGAAAAATAATTATTCAGACATCTCACTTGAAAATGGGCATCTTATTCGTGTCGAATTGAAACACCATATAGGACCCTAGGAAAACCATATAGGCAATGGATTTATGTGAACACAAAATATTAAAACAAAATCAGAAAAAAAATACTAAATAAGACACAACAGTAATGAAAATAAAGCATATTCAACTGGTTATACTTAAATATAATAATTTAGTCTTTCGTATGAATATAAAAAGGATGACAAAAACCCACAACAAACTAAAATATCTATTGTTGGAAACTAATCATCCAATAATCATAAACTAAAATAAAAAATAATATCAATACCAATATGAACCAAGATAAACAATCAACAATAATAATAAAATAGCAATCATAATAGTAATAAATTTATTTAAAAACCAAAATAACTATAGCATTAACAAAAATGAAAAAAAAAAAAAAAAAACACAATAATGACAACAATTGATTCAAAATTCGAAAAAAATAAAAAAGTGAATTATAAGTAGTGGTTGGATATTTAGAAATCTCTATAATACTTGACCACTTTTAACTTGCTCAACTCATTTCAACCCACCCGCCTGACTCATCCACCCACAAACACTGGTTTATGTAATAATTAATATCATATTCTTAATTTTATGGTACATATAACGTAAAAACCTCTATTTGGACAGGATCTATTTTTTCACAAAGGTATACATTTATCTATACTTTGTTTTCCTTCTTTTGGACACCACATAGCAAAAAATATTTTTTGAGTACTTTTTTCCCTCACACAAATAAAGACCAACAAATGCAAATTTTTTCCAAATTTACACCAATCTATGATTTGAATTGAAATAAGCAAATATCGAAGTCTGATAAACTAGCTCACATAATCCATTTTCAAGACTTCCCAACTCAACCATAATCAGCCCATCTCTCTTGTCCATGAAAACATTCTATTGGTGGTACACAACAATACAAAATTGGCCCTCCCAAAAAAAAAAAAAAAGGTTGCTACATTTTACCATGTGCCCTCTTTTTCCTCTTCTTTGACTTTCTCTTCCCGGGCTTTGCCTTCTCGTCTAAGGTCTCAGTGGGCTGTTTCCGTTTCTTGCTTCCCCGATCCGTGGGCTCCGCATCAGACTCACTGTCTTCTTCGTCAAGACCGTCACCTCCCAGATAGTCTTCATCATCGCTGAGAACAAAGTCCTCGATAATATCTTCGTCCAGACCCGTCCCTCCCTCTGAGGGTTCGAATTCAAGGTTCTTCTTTTTGACATTTTTCTCACGCTTGCTCCTAACGGGCCCAACAGTAAAATGTCAGATATAGGTATAACTGCTACGAGGACGTATTTCAACTTGAAAGGACAAAAAGCCCCCAAATGAACTATGAATTAATTGGTTGAGTTGTGGGGGATTTTCTAGGGGGCATTTTCATCATTTGAAGTTGAAATTGGTATAAATTTATTAAATTCATGTAGTCTGGGTACTGAATTGGTCAATCGCTAACTTGAGATACCAAGCCGGAAAAATTAGTTCAGGTACTAAAAAATCAATAACCCTTTATGGTATGTGGCATTAATTCAATAAAGTGGAATACAAAATCCACAGAGAGAGAGAGATTACTTGGTACTGTTCCCTGGTAGCAAAAGACCAGCCCTTTCTTCATCGTCAGAATCGTCATCCTCATCTTCATCATCATCATCTCCATATTTGGACGAATGATCTCCAACGCGCACACTAGACAATAAGCATCTCTCATAAGCGTCTCAAACAATAATATGGCAAAACAGATCCAAAAAAAATAAAATAATAATAATAAATAAATAAAAGGTGATCAACCTGGATTTCGTCAATGCGTCAATTCTGTCCTTTGCTATCTGGCGAAGAGTGGCGACATACTGGGACAGGGGGCTAGTCCCCGAATTCTTCTCATCCTGTATACATTGGATAAAATTTAAATAAACGTGACGCCATGAATCAAATAATTCAACAGACGGATTAATGCTTCAAGCCACACATTCTGTTTCAATTGATCAACTCAATGCACATGTTTATCGATACATTAAGCTATAATCACCAACGGGTTTTTGCCAAAAATAGCATACATATATCCTCCACAATAGGAAATAGGAAAACTGAAATTACCAAGTTTCAGGAAACATAATAATACCAAATGACTGCACCAAATACAGATAGTCAAAAAGATAAACCCGCTTTTAGGAATCATTAAATCCTATAAATGATTGTTCTGGTCTATCGTGGAAATTCTTTGAAAGAAAAGAATCAAAGAATTTTCGGTGCTGAAACAAAATATCTCTCATTTCCCCCTTGAATAGATTTTTTTTTTTTTGTTTCCAAGAGGCTCTTGTTAGGTAATGTAGTGCAGAAGATTAGACACGCTTAGAATAATGGGTAATCAAAGGGGGATAAAGAGAGAAATAATAATAATAATAATAATAATAATAATAATAATAATAATAATAATAATAATAATAATAATAATAATAAAGATGTTCAAACCTCAAGGAAAGTTTCAGCTGCAGGGTCATTTGGCAAGAACGAAACTGTTGTCCGTTTCTTATTTATAAAATCAGAGGTCGCCTCAATCTACAACATCGAGACAGCAGACAACATTAGTGTGCAATCAGCAAAAGGTTTACATACATCAAGTATATCAATTTCTGATTTAATCTTTATATATTTGATATAATCCAAACAAATTCAACAGTTCAAACGCAACATAGGAACAGCAGTCATAGTATAAACCTGACGAGTCAGATGCCTCATTTGTTTACGGAACCTGTCGACCTTAGTAGATTTGCAGAAGTTTCGCAAACGAACACTGGGAACAAAAGACAACTCCATGAAAGCAATCGAGTAACTCCACTGAGAAAGATGCTCGGCAAGTCCCTCGACCACAGCGGAAACACAAGCCTCCTGAAATGCTCTGGTCTTCAAGGTTGACTTACTAACCTGTTGGAAGACGATTGCAGATTCATATTAAAAGCTATATATTTATAATTATACATGTATTGAGATTTTATTTCGTCTTACATTTACCCCCTCGAGGGATATTTGCAATTTTGAAAGTTAGTTTTTGTTTTTTGTTTTTTGTTTTGTAATTAGGTGAACCCTCGGGGGTAATTTTGTAGTTTTCCCGATAACTAATACCAAATTATGAATGAGAACTACGTTTTTAAGAGTACCTTCAGGATAGAAAACAAATCGACGGCTTTGCCTATTCCTCCGGTGGGAGGTCGACGCAATTCTTTGATCTCTAGCATGTCCAATAGAATCAGAGAAACAGGAACGAAGGCACCAGTTGCAGCACCGATACGGTTGAGCATTCTCACACAACGTAACCTGAGGGGGAAATAACAAGCAGAAGGGAGTAAACGAGCTACTCCGGTAATAATTTGAGTCAATGGATAAGCAAGTGGCCTCAAATCAACTTCTGAGCTAGTTGCGCAAATTACTCCAGTCCAGAGCTCCAGGCAATTTATGTACTTCCACTGATAGACCTTTCTAAATGTTTCCTGAGGAAGAGAAGGAATGTGTCTAATATACAGACCATTGAAAAGAAAGTTCCTTCTATTTACTGTCAGTAAAATTAAGAGAGATGGGTGGAGGGGGCGGGGGTGGGGGGTTTTCAATTTATGATAATAAACAATAGGGTTGATTATCAAAAAAAATGCCAAAACTTTCTTTAGAAAAAAATAAAATAACGGTTTCTGATTATTTTTTCATGCACGCCATGTCGAAAGCCATTTAAAAAAAAAGATTGAAACCTAGATTTTTTAACAGTAAAAAATTGTTAGAAGTCATTTTGAAAAAAATATTAGAAGTTGAGTATTTAATTGGAAAATTTGTAGGATACTACTCTTTATTTCTTTGATAAAACTTGTTTGTTTCTTATCAAAAAATGAAAACAGTCTTAGGAAATTAAGAGACGAAACTCGGCATGCCACATAAGCATTTAGGCTAGAAAACTAGCAAAAATGTTAAAAGGTTGAGCTAGAATTATGAAAATGTGAGAAATTTAGGTAGTTTTAAATTATTAACTTAAAAAATATGATAATCAACTTTAATTAGCGAGGTTTCAAGTTAGAATATATGATCCAATATTGCCAGTATTAAGAAAATTAGAACTCGGTGATGAAAACAAATCTACGTTTACCTTTTTTTTGGAACTGGAAGGTGCTTCTTTTCCCTTCTCTTTTATAGAACCGGAAGGTTCGTCATTCCCCTTGTTTTTGGTTTTCTTCTTTTTCGAGGAACACGAAAGTGTCTCCTTCAAAATCATTGCTAACTGCCGAATGTAGACAAAGGCATGTTGATATGCAGATGCCATGTCCACCCGGAGAACTTCGGTAAAGCAATTGCCCAGAAATTGGATGTGCTGCAATTTTGTTGAATTAATAAAGTGACAATTCAGGACATAAGCTTTATACATTCCTCTCACGCAATCGTCTAGGCAGTCAGAACCGAGTCGTATGCAACAGTCTCTTAAGAATAAAAAGGAGACAACTGGCAGTGCACCACTTCCTGTACCCCAGAAATGAAGTGCAACCTGAAAAAAAAAAATTATTATAACTTCTGCATAAACCTTGATATTGGTACAACTACAACCCCAGAAAAAATACAAGTTCAAATTGTGGAAGCTAAGGGTGCAATTGGATATAATTCCATTTTGAGATTTTTTATCTAGTGAGTTGATTTTTAGGAACTCTTTTGTTTAAAATAAAATTAAAAATCTATACTACTCACCCTCTTTCACTTTCCCCCACCAATCACTTCAACCCATTTTCCAAAAAAAACAAAGAAAAAGAAAGAAAGAAAGAAAGAAAGAAAGAAGAAAAGAAACACCATTCAATTACTTATCATTATTACACAATTTTCCATTAAGTTCACTATTCTCCCACTCCCATAACTCGAACTACCAATCATTATTTTACTAAGTTTATATTAAATCAACTTTAATCATTACATTTCCATCTCATATCCATTACACTCTCAAAATAAAACCATTATACTTTCAAAAAATAAAAAACATCACTATTCACTCCCATCTCAAAAATTTCGAAAACGAAATGGTATCCAATCGAACCCTAAATCTCCATCACCAGGTTCACCACAAGGTTTTGGAAGAACAAATATCTCAGGTCGTAGTTTTTTCATTTCACAATCACTTTTTTGTTCGAGCTATGTTCATGCACTTGCACTAGAATTAAAGGGTTACTCAAAGTGTTGCAATTGAGTCTATGAATAAGAGTTCTATAGCAAACTCAGAATATTATTGTTTAGGGACATGATAACACAAGCAAATACTAGTCCATTTAATAGACCTTTTTGTTAAGCTGATACCATAATAATACAGAATATAAATCACAAATGCATGTAAAGAAAGCAAGTAAAATGACACAAAACTCACATAGTTCACTCAGCTTGTGAAATATTTATTGGTTGCAACAGTATGTAGATGCCATTTAACCATTTTATTTAATTTATATAAAAAATCCCAAAATTCAAAACATATACCTTAGTGTACTTCCTCAAAAGAGCCGGAAAAGCAGCCAAAAACACAGACGAGTACTTCAAACGCCGTAACATAAATGCTATCATCTCATTATCCGTCATCTGATTCAGAACGTGCAGAGCATTTCCAAGATACGATTTCACCAAGTGATTGAAATTTTTCCACGGCCTTTTCGTAATCAGATCCATAATCATCTCCTTTTTCCCCCCAGAAGGCGGTAATTTTAACAGTCCCCTGAGAATCCCATCCATCTCTTTCAAAACAAACAACATTATTTTATTAAAAACAGGGCTCGACATGGTACTAAGCTTTGCTGTCGGGTCATCGCCTGCATCGTCACCGTAATGGCACGCGCTGCGAAAAGCCCTCAAAAGAGAACGAACCGCCCCTAATTTTGCCCCGCCACGGATCGCATCGCACCACGAGTCGACCATTTCGCTAGTTATCACGTTTCTAGAAGGTTCCCCTGTTTTTTCTTTTTCTTCTTCAGCTTCGAAACCACTATGATCGACGTTATCAGCTCCGGTTTCTTCTACGTCATCCTCGGCATCAGTTTGAACGTTATCCTAAAATATTAAAACGAAATTCTCAGTGATTGGGTAAGTACAACTATTAAAGCATGTGGTACAAAAGGGTAGAATTTCCGTGCTCACGTCCAAGCCTTCTTCTTCGAATTCGAGAAGCTCCTTGTCGTTTTCTTTCAAGTATTCGTAAAACTCCCGTTGCTGCATATACAAAGCATACACCATAATCAAAATTGTATACATTACTTCAATCCTTAGCAAATCACCTGTCTAAATAACCTTTTAAATAAGATTTGCAGAGCTAAGACGAATTGGGGAAATTAGGACTAGGAGATTTAGCATATAATCATCAACAATAATATTTGGAAAATCATGGGGAAAAACATACATTTAACATAGAAAACTTGCAGTGAAATGGGGATTAAAATAAATATTAATTAATTAATAAAAGGAAGATTTTAGACCTTCTCTGGAAGTTTTCTTAATGTCCCAATGTGTTCCTTAGCTTCTTCATTCTCCATCTCCGCGCTCTGTTTAACTTCGCTTTCCTCTTTCAGTTTCTTGGCTGCTCGAATCCAATCCAATTCATGAATGAAGTAACGGTTAGAGAACAGATTATTCAAATCATTTTGAGGAAACAATATACTGAAACTGAAAAATTATCACAAACCTAATCTTGAATCAGAGAATAGAATAGACTATAAAAATAAAAATAAATAGCAAAAGAAACTACCTTTGCTCTTGGAACCCATATTGGAGGAGGAGCTGGTGTTCAATGGAGCTGAGCGCAAAACCCTATATCAAATTTTTGGGGGTTTATTGTTAACCGGGCCGGGGTAGATTTCAGTTTTAGGGCTCCGGGCTTTATTTATATTTTTGTTGGATTTTAAATTGTGTTATTTTCTTGGGCCGTGATGGTTTGTTTGGGGTACTATAGGAACAACCGAATAAGATCCGGATCCTATCCATTATAATTTTCAATGGTTTTCATTTCATAATATGTTTTAGGGACTTCTACGGTGCCGTAAAGGTACCATTCCCCACTTAATCAGAACTCTTATCAAGGGATGTAAATGCAGGGGGTAGGAGGTACAATTTCCCACTTAATCAGAACTCTTATCAAGGGACCCACTTAATCAGAACTCTTATCAAGGGATGTAAATGCAGGGGGTAGGAGGTATAGTACCTTCACGATACTGTAGTCATTTCGTATGTTTTATTTTAGGGAAAATTATAAGAAATACTCACTTATATTTTTCTTTTACAATTTTACGATAAGTTGAAAGTTTTTATAATTATACTAAATTTTTTTATTATTTTTAATTATTACGTGTGTTTTTAAACTTTTTTTTATTTTTATAAATCGGTTGATATATAGTTTTAAGTTATCTCTAAAATTTTTTCAAAATTTCAGTATATATAAATCACATGGTGTTCTGAAAACGGTAGAATTTGGGTAGTATTGAGTTGTGAAATTTGGGTTGAGGTAGAATTTGGATTAAGATCTGAAAACGGTTTTCTTCGTGTACAGGGTTGTTTCTGAAAGTGATTTTATTCGTATAATTTAAATTATTTAAATTATATTCGTATGTTTACAAATTCTCTGAAATAATCGTAATTTTTAAACTTTTACTTTTTAAATAGGTAGTTCTATAAATTCCCCTTTATTTTATTTTAATAAACCCGTAATCGTAAAGTTCATGTATGTTTTATTTCAGTCTGGTAAATCCGTGGTGTAAAATTCATAGTGTAGTAAATGGAAAATTTCTCAAATTCATAGCATATGTTTTATTTTAGTTTCATAAATTCTTTGGTAGAGTTGAAACTAAACTACTCGATACTCGTTAAAAGTTATTTTGAAATTGATTTATCAGAATTTTCAATTATTTTTTATTTTTATTTTTTTGTGTTTTATTGTATTTTATGAAAGTAAAAACTCATCTTGAACTCGAGTGTGATTCGTGTTCGACTTAATTGAAACTTGTTCGAACTCGACTTTTAGAATTTAGGTAAGAAAAAAAATAGGAAAAATAAGTCAAATATATATATATAAAACGACATTTAATTAAAATAACAAATAAGAAAGCAAAACAATATTTATTTTGAAATCGATGGATTCTCAAGTTTTATGATTCAAAGGCCAACAAAATCTGACCAATTATAAGTGAAATGAGTTATTGGTAAATAAATGATATTCCCCGTCTCATATTGATAGACATATGCAACATAAAATTACATACATCACTACACTTCCACTTGACACATATTGTAATGATAAAGCAGGTTTTTATCTACCCTTGTGTGATTACTATCCAATCTTATACTTTGGGATGGACAATTAGTTAAAACAGCAGGTGCTGTAGCGGAACTGGTTGCAAAAGAGGGGAATCGGCCACATTAAAACTACATTTTGGGAAAGTGCGTTTGATATCCAAAAACTGCTCAAAAACAGTTGGACAAGTGGGGAATGTTTGGGCGAATAAAAAAAAAATTGGGTAGAACCGTATCCAAGCGTTGGATGGGGACCAAATTGGCTATTGGGGGGTAAAAATTGTAACAGGTGTGCCTGAGGCTATTCTTGTAATAGGATCGCCTTTGGTAGAATTATTGTGCGGAAGCGTTAGGAAATTTGATGCAATTACTAATTCATTATGTGGCATGTACAGAATGAAAACTTCATTCTCGATTCTACCAGAATTTTTATGATATCTACTCAATGATACTAATTATGTCGTACCATAATGGAAGAAGATCCGGGTAATATATGTACTTCCTTGGGAATGAAAAAACAAAGGATCTACTTACATTTGGTATATAGCCCTAAATTCCTTGCCTCCTCGATACTTGATCAAATCTTTTTTTTTTTTACGATTGAATGCATTTCTAGCGTCACGTATTTAGTAATGCCCGAACTATTTCTTTTGTATCGAGGATCTCCGAAAAGCATACTTTACACTCGGTAGCAATCGGAAGTTGTTTCGCTTCTCAACTCGTTTAAGTCAACCGTTGCCACTCCTTCAGTATGGATTTGTGATCGGTCAGATCATTAATAGAAATAATATCCAAATACCAAATTCGATTTATATGTACTCCCTGCAAGGACGAAGCTTTTGGGAATGTCAAAAAAAGAATATCTTCTTCCGACAAAAGAAATTCTTCCAACAACTCTATTTCGTTTCAAATTGAAATAGAACCTTAATTTATTACTTGTTATTAGTTAGTTATTAGATGAGATAATACAAAAAGAAAAATCTTTATAGGTGAGAAGGCAAAACAAGGGACAACGAGCACGAGAAATGGAGGTTTGGGCTCTAGAATGACCTACGACTACAGACTGAGGGACAATCTAAAGTAAACAGTTCTATGGGGCGTATGCCTCCCAAAAGGTGAAGGAAGCGTGCAAAGGTTTTTTCAGGTCGGATGGAGATTGGCCCTCGAGTGCGAAGACACAAAGGAGCTTGATTGCAAGACACACCCATCGAGCAGGTACGCAAGTCCTCTCTCTCTCTTTTTTTTTTTTTTTTTTTTTTTCACCAAAAATTAGTTAGAAAATATAATTTATTTAACATTTGAAAAAGAAAGGGATCCTATTCATGGATTTACGAAAATGAGCAAAAGCTCCTCTTCACTTTCTTTCTTGAACTAAGAGAGGGGATTAAGAAATTAATAATTTATATAATTAATGAATTATTTGCTACAATTTTCTAATTATACCCATTTTTTAATGGGGAACACTGTTGTCAGACCAAATTAACGGATCATTCATTAGGCCAAAATTTCATACTGCAATATTATAATACAAAATCAATACATCATAATACTAATACATCATAATACAAAACCAATACATCATAACACGGAAATATTTATGAAAAAACAATACATTTGAGTACAAAAATCATTATATCATAATTCAAAAATCAATACATTATAGTATCGGAGGTCTAACGGGTCATGACCCGTCAATTTGGCCTAACACAAGTCTTTGCCTTCTTTAATTTATTATTTAAAAATTCAATTAATAAATTGTTGAAATTGGTGCGTTAGTATTCTTGATATATCCAAATTTGGCATTGTTGTCAAAGAAAATTTCTACAGTCCTACACTTTTCCAAAAAGTAATAAATTGAAATACTCGTTTCAGGTAGAAATTGAGCATTTAGATAGTCAATATGTAAATTAAAAAAAAAGATAGTTAATGTCAACTAGTAAACTAATACTAATAAAAGTGATTAATCATAGGTGCAGGTGGAAATGAAAATTTAAAACAATATGGTAAGTGGATTATATATATGGGAACACACACAAAAAAAAATTGAACTTTTTTTGTGTGAGCAAAAATGAATCTACATAACAGATATAAGAGCTTGGCATTTTGAGTTTCTCTAATTTAATTTATGTTAATTTCGGTTAATGAGAAACAAAAAACATCACAAATTCTGCAAATATCCCATCTTTCACATCAAATTTGCAAGCCTTTGAAATAAAACTTCTAAATGCATATAGAAATTTCACAATCGTAGAAATCTCGATAACTTCCCAAACAAATATTCAAAACAAGTCACACTAGCCCAAAAGATAATGTCCCAGTATTTGTTTTATGTTTTTCCTTGTCAATACTCAAAATACCCGATAAGAAGAGAGCAGCAGCACATAAGCAACAAATAGCAACCTAAACAAAACTTCATAAAAGAATAGGAAATACAAGTCACCTAAACATTCATATAAGCATCCACGAAACACTAACATAACAATCCCAAAGTAAAAACATACGACAGCTAAAGCCACAACAAAAGATCGAAAGCTCAAGAACCCACGCACACATAAGAAAACAAAGTCTCATTATATCCCCGACTTGCGCATCTCCTCCGCCCCATGCGCAAAGTGACACTTGTCCCCGAACGTGCACGCCCCCTTCGTAAAGTTCTCGCAAAGCTTCGTCTTAAAGTTGGTGCTACCTGGCCCGTAGTTAGCCGTCCCCTGATTCTTCATCGGTGGGCCCGCCGACGCACTCACATTCACCATCAGCTCGTGAACCATCTGGCTCGCCTGCTTGATCTGATCAAACGTCCCCTCGAGCTCAATGTTCCGAAGATTAGGGTTCGTCTCATGGTCCCTCACCGACAGCTTCGCACCCGTCATCCGGCATATCTGCTTCGAGTTGACCCCACCCTTGCCGATAACGGCCCCCGCCATAGAAGCATCGATGCTGATCTTGACGGAGGAAGAGGCTCCAAAACTGGCGGCAGGCCCCATGTTGGGGGGCGTGGGGTCCGCACGGCCCATATTTCCGTATCTGCCAGGTTGCATCTGGTGATGAGTCATGGCGCGAGGGTCCTCGTGGGACGGGAATGTGGGCCGGCCAAGCTCGCGTTCGCCGTGCGCGAAGTTGCACTTGTCCCCGTACTTGCAGCCTTCCCCTGAGGCGAATCTGTTGCAGAGACGGGTCTTGACAGCTGGCGGCGAGGATCCGTCTGGGAAAGAGGGAGGGGCTACCGGGTTTCTCGGGACGGGCGGGATGGCTGGGTTGTTACCGAGGATTTGAGTGACGGCCTTGATGCCGCCGGGAACAAAGTGCAGGAAGTGGCATCCTTCTCCGAAAGGGCAACCGGACGTACTGCGTGCAAATAAAACACAATTGATCATCGAACAGAGTACAATATCTAATTTTCCATCCTATATCAATAAAGTGTATATTATTAGGGGCCAAATTGATTTATTTTTTGCCAAGAACCGACGATTAAAAAAAAAGTCTCATTTCAAGAACTAAATTAACTTACAAGAGACAGTTAAAACTCTAATCTGCATTCTGGCACTGTTACCCAACAGTGCATTTACATTGAAATATATATATATATATATAAATATATATATATATATATATATATATATATATATATATATATATATATATATATATTCCCCACAAATTATTAGAGCCACAAAAATTAAAACAAGGGAATGAAACAGAGCATGGCAATCTACAAATGATATCTGGAGTTTAAATAGAAATACCCATTCATACAATCTATTTCAAAATTCCAGGCATCCATTCTGAAATATGATCATTTTCATCACATACATGAGCAACAAATAGAAAGCAAAAATCATATCATAAGCACAGTTCATGACACAGTTCAAGCATGTGATTCACCAAATCACATTTCCATAAAATTCGATATCAGTTATAGAAGAAAAAGAATCTCTTACAATCTCAGCTTTGGAAACTAAAACTATCCCAGTAGGCCAGGTCAAGTAAGGGGTCACAAAGAGAATAATTCTGTTCTACAAGGTTTAGAATTTTAAACGGAACCTTAAGAAATGGGCAAAGATTTTAAGGCAGTAAGACAGGACCCAACAGAAGTGCCTTTTGTTTTGAGAGAACTCCAAATATTGTAAAGCAAAACATTTACCATACAATTAATTGCATAAGCACTTTCAGACTGCAACACCTCAAAAGCTTAGAAGTAGCTATACCTAACAGCTATACATGACTGCAAAGGATCCATTTTGAGAGGTGATATGGATCAAGTTCAAACTTTCTAATTGACAATTTTGTATCATATACATTGTATCCATGTAAGTCGAGAATAAAAATGATGCAAGTCTCAATATGCATATCCACACAATCCCTTAAAATCTAGAGAAAATAAGTAAACTAGAAGGAAAATTACAAGACTTTCATAAATAAATCACTAGAATCACAATGTTTTCACTAACATAGAGAAACGAGGCAAAAGTTGGCACTTAATAGAAGATCACCTTCAAGTTCATCATAAGGAAGAAACTTGAAAGAAAGAAAAAAGGACCCCAAGTGTAGATGAGATAGTATGAACATTAATATTAACAATCGAAACGACATAAACCACCAACAACTCCAAGCCCCCTTTTACTAAATCCCCAATAAGCAGTTAAATAAGTAAAATCATAATAATAGCACAAGAATTAGCCTCACAACAAACAAGTTGACGAAAAATAATCGACATTGATTTTTTCAGTCACTCCAATCAATGAAATAATTCTTATATATTCATTAACGAGCGATTTCCATTCACCAGGAGTTTCATTTCTCCGAGCAAGATTTTAATTCAATAGGTTCATTCATCCATTTCCATTATATCGCCTTCATTATCGATTAACAAAGAGTACAACCTGTGCCACAAGCTTTAAATTTAAATTCATTAGTTGCCAAAATGCTATTATTTACCAATAGAAGGGGAGAAATCTTGATGCCACTTTCTAATCATTAAAAATGCATAAACAATTTACATTTTATGATATTAACCTAAGATAGGTTAAGATTAGAACCTGAAAAACTTTGTGCACGGCTTCGATTTGCTTCCTATACCGGTTGTATTTGACTCCATTTCTGTTGCAGAAAATTAATAGTCTTCTCAGTTACAGTTTCTGTAAGTTATTAATCTCCAAACTTCTAAAACATTTTAAAGCTATAATGTTCACCAACATTAACAGAATGATACTGATATTTGAAACCATCACTAATCCTTCCTTTTCCTTAAAAGCTTAAAGGGACTGAGTTAAGACCATAAAGAATCTACTGGCCAAGAAACCCATATTGATACCTCAAAATAACTTAAGTATAGTAAAGTTTAAAAAAAAAATGTTTTTATTTGGTTACAGGATCTCATAAGTAGTATCTCAACTTCAGGGGGAAAAACATAAAACATGATATACCACAAACACTATAAATTCCAAGAACAAAAGACTTCAAGATGCTAAAGAAACAAACACAGTAGAGATTCGTATCTACTTCTAGAGTGTTCGGCAACAAGCAACATAAACAAGAAAATCAAAACCCTAGATTTAATGCATAAAAAGAAATTACAGAGAATATAAAGGCGGAGAAGAAGGACCTGGCTTGGATTTCTTGAAACCGCCATTGCCATTCAGGCCACCATCGCCTCTGCCTCTTTTTCTCGCACCTCCGAACTCCATATCCAAATGCTCTTCAACTAAAGAAAACAATAGAAGAAAAAACTACTAATATTCCTAAGAGAGAGAAACAGAATTAAAAACGTAGAGCAGCGAATCGAACTGCAGATAGAAACTATGCGAAAACGAAACTAAGAGCGAGACGAGCGATAAAAACCCTAGAGAGAGAAAGTGCGTCGCAGAAACGCGCACGGCTAGAGAGAGACAGAGAGGAGCTTGGATTTGAAACAAGTATCCAATACTAAATGCGGTACATGAATATTTTCACGGGCGCTTACCCTTGTTGGTAAACCGCCATAAGTTTGTCTGGGCCATTATGCGGCCTGTTGGGCCGGATCGTTTGGGCTTCTTTAAGGTTATTCGGAAAAAAATGTTACATTGTCAACAAATTAAAAATTAAAATAGGTCAACTAAACGGTAAATTATTAGATGGACTCAGGTGCACCTGTGCAAGGTGCACCCTGTTCCCTATATAAAAATATTTTTCACATTTTTCACGCGCTCCCTTTCTTTCCATCTCAGAATTTTCACGCGCTTGAAAGAAAACTCCAGCAACTTCACGATCCAAATCGCCAAAGCCTCCATCAATTTCGTCCAAATAAAAATCCATCACGGTTATACCCATCGAATTCAACAACAACGACGATTCCGGCGATCCGTATTGATTTTAACAGCAAACAATTTTGAGTTTTTCTTCGATTTTTCCATCTTTGCTCCACCATCAACAAACAAGTCCTTCAATTCCGATGAACTTGAATCTGGTAGATGTTCCAATGGATGTGAATCGGTTCGAGGGTAAGTTATTTTGGAGAGTTGATTTATTTTTGTATTATATTAGGTTTACGCTTCTTCTTTTTTTCTACAGTTCTTCCGATTTGTGTTTCTCTTGAAAATATTCCAGTTTCTGGTGCGAGTTTGAACATTCATGAAAATAGGTCGAATACAGGTTTATGATTTCTCCTGTCACTATTCATGAATTGTATATGTGATGATATGCGAGTCTGTACATGATGGTATGTGAGTCTGCATGTGATGGTATATGGAAGCATAATGTAATGATATGTGTAGTTAGATTTAATAATATGTGAAAATCTTTATGTGATGATATACGAGGAATAATGTGATGATATGTCTAAGCAATATATGATGATATGTGAAAGCAGAATGTGATGACATGTATAGTAAGATGCGATGAGATGCGAAATCTTTATGTGACGATATACGAGCAATAATATGCGATGATATGTGATAGCAATATATGATGATATGTGAAAGCATAATGTGATGATATGTGTAGTGAGATGTGATGATATGCGAAAGTAATTTATAATGATATGTGGCAGTACTATGTGGTTTTAGATGTTGATTGTGACATTTGTATGTGATGATATGCGGAAGTAATATATGATGATATGTGTCAGTAATATGTGATGATATGTGGTAGTAACATGTGATTTGATTTTTTTCCTTTTTGGTTTGCTTTATTTTTTGTTTTATGTAGTGAGTTCTATTGATGGTGATAGTCAGTCAATTGAGAGAGCAATGCGGGATGATAATTTGGTTGGTATTATAGTAAATTCCGTTGACGAGGCTTATAATTTGTATAATGATCATGCGTATAGGGTTGGGTTTACTGTTAGGAAGGGGAAGGATATGAAGAGGGTTGATGACTCACTTTCAATGAAAATGTTTCTTTGTTCTAAAGCTGGTCAGAAATAAGTTTAAAAAAAAAAAGTAGGTCTTATGCGAAATTAGATGTTAAAATAGGTTCATCACATAGATTTGGAATATACCATCACATAAACCTTGCATATATCATCATCAACAACTTCTTAAAAATTCATTTGTAATCCCAGAAAATAAATAAGAAGAATATTTCATTCACATCAGAAATCACAAATATATAAGTGCTTGTGAAAAATAAAGAATAACATATTGATATGTCATCATATAGATAGTATTCAAATCATCACACAAACCATGCACATATCATTACACAAATTATACACATATCATTACTCCTTAGAAATAAAAACTTAAGAATTACTTACTTTTTTGTGTCTTGAGTTGGTTCTAAGAATTCATACTCTGAAATGAGTTTCTCCTTCATTGTAACAAGTTTATCCAGTTTTAAATTATTTCCTGTCCAGAAAGGAGATCTGAAATTCAACGGTAGATTTTTGCACTTTCTCTTTGGGTTCTTTCTGTGGAGCACATCCACAGTGTCATCCTCAAACTCATCAAGCATGTTGTTTATATAATGTGACAAGAAATAATTGTTATTTTTACTCATCAATTTAAATAGTGCAGTATTCAAAATTGAAAAACTAATATATATCTTTTAAGAAAATATTTACAGTTAAATACATTGTGAATTTCAACTCATCAAATGGGGTCACATTCTCAACTTCATCATCATTGTCTTCATCAGCTATATCATTATCACCATAAACATTACATCCAAAATCAGCATTATCACCATTACCACTATCATCACCATCACCATTACCACCACCACCACCACCAACATCAACACCAGCACATAAATTACCCATAGGTTCAATATCTTCAAGCCCTAAAGAAAACGTGGGTGGTGATATTCCATTGGGAACCTCTCTCTTTGTCACCTTTTTGGGTTTGCACAAAGCATCCACAACTCAAAAATCCTGGCTGCAACTTCTGGATCATCAAACATATCATCATCTAAGATGCTACTGGTTTTTTGGCTTGGTAGTTTTTCAGTTGGTGATTTCTGACTTGGTGGATTTTTGGATGGCGATTTTTGGCTTAATACTTTATTGGTTGGAGATTTGGGGGTTGGTATTTTTTGGCTCGATTCTGGGTGCTCTTCAGTTGGCTCTTTCTCTTTAGAGCTCAGTATAAGTTCAAACGGTGTCATGAGAATGTCATTTGTTGTTTCTATTTTTTCAATCTCATCCATGACATCTCTGAATTCATGGACTGCTTCAGTCATTTTCCCCAAAAAACCAGCACCAGTTTTTTTGTTGACTCTTCTTCAATGTCAACAAGGTTCGAGCCCTTCTGTAAAGAAGACATGTATAATCAAGTTAAATATTTTAGAGAATAACATCCCAAATCACAAAATATATATTCACAATCACTGCTTGTGAAAAATAAAGAATAACTTATTCACATGTCATCACACAAACTACACACATACCATCACACAGACTAAGAGCATATCAACACACAAACCATGCACATATCATCATCAACAACTTCTCAAAAATTCATTTGTAATCCAAGAAAAAAGAAAGAAATATTACATTAATAACATTACAAATCAAAAATATATATTCATCACCAGTTATTCTGAAATATAAAGAATAATATTCATATCTCACCATACAGACAATTCACATATCATCACACAATCTAGGGAATATCATCACACAAATCATGAACATATCATTATCAACAACTTCTTAAAAATTTATTTGTAATCCCAGAAAAAAGAAATGAATATTACATTAATAACATCACAAATCACAAATATATATTCATCATCAATGCATGTGAAAAATAAAGAATAACATATTCATATATCATCACACATAATATTCACATACTATCACACTTAATAGGAGCATATCACCATATAAACCATGAACATATCATCATCAACAACTTCAAAAAAAATCATTTTGTTTAATTTTTTCATCTTAAAATTAAACACATACCATTTTGTCATTGTCTTCTTACTTTACCAACCTTTCAACAACCTTACCCCTTCCAAATCCCCCAGACTTCTTTTCTCTCCCAACTCTCTTGTCCAATTCACTTGATCCCCAATTTGAGAAAACTGGGGATATTCGTGAATTCGCCCTCTGCACCTTGAACTCCATCCGGTCAAGGTAGCATAGCTACATAAAAGACATTAACGTTGGAGAATTTTATTTCTTATTATTTTGCATCCTATTATTTAAGTAGTAATTCACATATTCTTACCATCAAGAATATTGCAGGTCCTGCGAAAAATTTATTCAAAGTTGTGCTTGTCTTCCATTTTTCAATTGACGAAATCAGGCAGTTGATCATAAAATGGCACCAGTTGAGATTCTTGATCTCATTCACATCTTGAAGGCACTTTAGGATTTTATAATTTACTTTTCGATCTTGGTGTGACTTGAACATGGTAGTGACAACCAACACGACAAAGTCGCATTTGAAGTCATCACCGCAGTCAACCATTGTCTGCAGAGCCTCGACAATTTTAGATGTGAAAGGCGCAGCATTTGTAACTCCCCACCGCCTTTGCCATTCTTTTACGAAATCCTTATACTTGTCATCGTCTTTTTTAGTACATGCATTGAAAAATGAAATTATTTAGGATACATAAGTATTATAGTATAATTAATATAATTAATGTAAACAATTTAAAAATACCTTTTTCAGCTAAAGCTTCTGTGACAGATTTTTCCCTAATCGGCAAGTCAAACACAGAAACAACATCCTCCTCCTCAATCATTAACTCATCTCCTCTAATATAATCGAGCATCTGCAGCAATCGAACTTCTCCACCAGAAATGTTATCAACTCAACATTCCAGCAAATTCAATCTCCTGGACTGCTACTTTTTGTTCATCAGTCAGATATTCAATTAGTTTGAAGAGAGAGTTAGGAGATGTCCTAAATCGGATATGGTCTTTGTTCAATTTACGAACAATTTTCTTCTGAGGAGGAGGAGGATTTGCTAGACCAGTTCCTGGTTTTTGTTTACGAACCTACTGCAACACAACTGAAAAAAAATAAAATAGACCATCACATATACCAACCACATACCATCTCATACACCAACTACATATCATCTAATACACCAAACACAAACAACCACATACCATCTCATACACCAACTACATATCATCTAATACACCAAACACAAACAACCACATATCACATACACCAGACGTATATCATCACATTCACCAATCACATATCATCCTATACACTAGCCACATATCATCACATACAGTAGTCATATATCATCATATACACCAATCACATATCATCCTATACGCCAGGCATATATCATCATATATACTAGCCACATATAGTAGTCACATATCATTATATCTGCTAGCCATATATTATCCTATACACCAATCACATACCATCATATACACCAACCACATACCATCACATACACCAACCACATACCATCTAATACACCAAACACAAAAAACCATATATCACATACACCAGCCAAATATCATCACATACAGCACTCACATATCATCCTATACACTAGGCACATATCATCATATATACTAGACACATATAATAGCCACATATCATTACATATACTAGCCATATATTATCCTACACACCAAACACATATCATCACATACACCAGCCACATATCATCATATATACCGCCCACATATCATCACATATAACAACGCATGTCATCACATACACCAGCCCCAGATAATAAACACACTCCATTTACATATCATCACATGAATATGACAGTAGTGTATTAAAATTATTGTTAAAAAAGTTTAATCTCAACTGGTTTTATCTTTTCTTCATTTTCATTTTTTTTGTCTTGCACTAGTGCAACCTGCATATGAGTGCATAACTGTAACTGTGTTAATTTCAATTTGAAATATAAATATATTTTTGTCAAAGTAGAAAAGTAATATAAATAGCAAACCTTTTTCTTTTTCGGCAATTGTGTTTTCTTCACAATCAAAGTCTTTTTGCTATTATCCAACGTCATCTCTAAGGCCAGTTCACTAACAACCTGATTGTCAACTTGTATTTCACAACCAGTTTTTTCAACGTCTGGTGTAGCATCAGGTGCTTGTACGAGACTTTTCTTCTTTCCAGCTTTCTTCTTTTTCTCCTGTTTTACCTTCTTTTCTGGAACATTATTCAGCTTTTTTCTTGTTACGTATGTTTTCCTTTGCAGGTCTTCCTCCTGAAGAGTAAGCCCTGTACCCAGTGGATTACCAACTAATATTGGTATATCTAATTGGACTGGAGGTACAGTTTGTGCTTTCTTTGTCATTTCTACAATTAAACACACAAAAGAAATAAAATAAAAATATCATCATACATATCTTATACATATATCACACATATTTTCTCACACAATATGTAAATATCATTAGACATATGATTTACATATCATCATACAAAACATGAACATATCATTCCACAGAACATGAATATATCATCACACAGAATGTGTACATATCATCATAAAAATCAATCTATATTTCCAGTAAAAATAATAAAAATTCACAAATGATATAACATTATACAAATTTTAAACGTATGTACATTCTCTGTGCGATGAAAATCTTAAAACAAGGAACAAACATATATCATCACACAAATCATATATGTATTATCACACTGAACATAAAAATATCATCACACACATCTTATACATATATCAAACATAGTATGCATCGCACAATTATGAATATATTATGATAAACATTCAAATATCATCATCCGAAACATGTACATATCATCGCAAACATCATATATGTATCATCACAGTAAACATGAAAATATTATCACACACATCATATATATATTTCACACATAATACGCAAAAACCATATACATATCATCAGACAGAATATGCAAATATCATTACATAGAACATGCAATCATCAAAAATTACTGAATCTGAAATTAAACTGGGAAGTTTTAACAAAATCATAGAATCGATGATTGAATCTAGAGTTTTAACCCTAGATTCAGAAGAATCGAAAGTATATATTTAAGATTTATTGGGGGTTTTGTGATGAATCACCATAATATGATGAAACATCATCAAATTCACAAATGATATATCATCACTCAGATCTAGAACATATCATTAGATAAATCTTGCACATATCATCAAAAAGTAATTATAAAATCTTATCACAATATCAAAATATAAAAACAACTCCAGTATAATTTCTGAAACATTAATAATTGATGTTCGTTTGTGAATTTAGTAAAGAAAAAAAAAGGAGAAGAATCGGGAAAACTTACTTGATATCAGTTGGAGAATTGGTGCAGGCTGAAAAAAAAGTGTGAAGCGTGAGCTGAAATGGAAGGCGCGTCCAATTGGTGCAGACGTGGAATTGAAATGAGGGACCGGATGCACCTTATTAGATGGTCCAGGGTCCATGGTATACCCACTCTAACTAAACACGTGATATTATGAACGTTATGATAAAAACAAATTATTTAATGAGAATTGATTATAAATTCTTTAATCTAGTTCAAGTAACAACTCTTATGGATAGTTATTCTTGCCTTATAAAACTTTACAAGGATATTTTGATTAGCTTATGAGCTATGAAAACGAGCAATCTAAATTAAGAATTTTACATGTCTAAACGAAATTAGATGGACCTTAAAGCAAGGTTAGGTCGGTCTTCGTGAAAATTATTGATACGGTTAAGGGTCGTTTAACATATAGGCGGTTTTCGAATTTTGAAGCCGAATAGAAAAGTAACGTGATTAAATAAAATGAGTTGATCGATGGCGGAAGAAAAAAAAGGAACAAAAGATTTATATTTTAAATGTATTGCCACTATAGTCTACATTTTTAACGATAAGTCGGAATCATTGATATTATGTTTTGGGCTGAAATAATGATTATTTTTTTCTATATTGGTTTCAATAACATTTTGTTGTTGTTGTTACTTATAGAGAATAAGTAATTCAGGTCATGTTTGTTCAAGGTTGATAATATATATTGGTATTTTGAATATGAAATACTTGTTTGTTTAAAAATTTAATAATTTAATACTTAATAAATAATTTTTTACATTTAATGTTTATTCTAATTATTTTATTATTACTGTACTCGTGTGTTGTACAATAATTTTTTATTTTATTTTTCTCTCAAATAAAAATAGTTTGGTTTAAGTGTATTAATATATTTAAATAAGTTGTTGTATATATGCATACTTAAATTATATATATATATATATATATATATATATATATAAAATCTAGTTATTATTCAAAGATCAAATAGACTAAAAATGGTATTATTTGGTTCATATAGAGGATTGTTATTAACTAAGGAAATGACTACGGTGCCTTCACGGAACCATGCCCCCACCCTCTCCTGCATTTACAATCGTTGATTTCTTAATATGAAAAGCCTAAATTTAATCTGATGGTTTCATTAATTGGGAAATGGTGCCGTGAAGGCACCATAGAAGTTCTCATTAACTAAAATGTACTTTGCAAATTATGAAAATTTCATTTGACACAAAATTTGTAGTTTTGTTACTACATTTATTCTCATAAATGATGATCAATATTTTTTACAATTGGTCACTCTTGATATAGCAATGTACAATTGGTCATGACTGAAATACGAATTCTTTAGGAAAAGTCTAATGAGAAAGATTGTCCATGGCTTTTGTTGATCGTCCTGACGTATAACACGATCAAAGAAAATTGTTGTTATTAGAATTTGAAAGGCAACATCGGATCACATGGTGTGACAGTCATTATAGGGTTCAACATCAATTCACTTGCGTTTCTTTCATAAAGAATCTTAGCATGTATAACATGATTGTCAAGTTTTGTAACACAATGGAATAATTGATATTTCTCAACAACATGAATAGAGTTATAATTTTCAGTTTCAGCTCATAGTTCGACAATCCAGAATATTTGATGGTGTTTAGAAACTCCTGTGAGTGGACACCCTACAATATGTCAATGCTTGGATCGAATTTACATTCACTATTAGAGCTAATATACACTTTAAATTTTTCATCATCTTATGACACCATATATTTAGTAATCAAATAGGCGATATCAAGTGTTGGGACAAAAATAGCACGACCACCAAATAAGCGGAGCATTTAGTAATTTTTCCAAGTGGTGAATATATGTTCGCCACAAATAACGCAAAATGGTCACCATCATCTTTCAATAATAAATCATCTGGGATATCAGTTTGAACGGCACAATTGTTTGATCCCCCAACGTTGCATATCATATACTATTTATCCAGTTGGCGCTTTTTTTTTTTTAAATTCAACACTAGGGGTGTGCATCTAGTCCAGACCGAACCAGAATTTACGGTCCGGAGCAAAATTTTGAAAAGCCTTGGACTGGAGATCGGAGCGGATCGGGACTGTAAATTCCAGTCCAATTACGGTCCGGTTCTATCAAAACAGCGGTTTGGACTGATTTTTTAATTTTTATTTTATTTTATTTTTTTAAACAAACTTGTTTTATGCAATTTGATTTTAAAAATTATGTGAGGCTTTAAACTCAAACATGATCTAATAGTAAATGGTATCAAACATATTTTTTAGTGTTACAATCAATATTATAATATAATTATAAATAATAGTACATAACATTTAGTTGTACCACAAGTTTACACATCATGATATAAAAGATTCTTTAATTAAAACACACACTAAACATTAAGTTGTACCGCAAATTTGTATAGTAAAAGGAAATAGTTTTCAATTAAATAACTAATTACACTATAGTATAAAATAACAAACAACTCAATCTCTTAGTTTATATGGACAATAACCAATAATATTTTTTATTTAAAAGTGACAAGTGAATAAATTTAAAAAAAAAAAAGAAAAAAAGAAAAAAAATCGGTCCAATTCTGGTCCGAACCGAAAAATTACGAGTTTGGACCGGACCAGAACCCGAAAAGTCCCATTTTCGACCGTTGTCTGAGTTTTTCTGGTCCGGTTCGGTCCGGGCTATTTTTGCACACCCTTATTCAACACAATCGGGGATCTGAATAGAGATTTACAGCCTCATAATCTTGATCAACCTCAAAACCATGCATTGAGTCCTTGAATGCAAAGAATTGATCGCCGCGTGAACTATATCTGGTCTAGTGCCTTTTGGAATAACCGACAAAATTTGAAGAAAATCTCCACCAATAATTTGCTACCAAATGAAAGCTGCCTGTTAGAATTATTTTGCGATCTCATCACGTCTTTCATTATTTTGTTCAGAGCTTTGAAATAATGTATATGCATCATTAGAGTTTCATCCCAAATAATGAGTTTCGCACGTACCATTAATTCTGCAAGTGGAGTTCTAGTAAAAATCGAACATGATGAATCTTGGTGGAGATTAAAAGGAACCTCAAATCTAGAATGGCCAGTTCTTCATTTCGAAAGAATAAGAGAAGTTATACCGCTGGATGTTACATTCAAAATAATTACATCATTGGATTTATGACTACAGAAAGTGTCCTTCAAACAAATGTATTACCGGTCCCCTCCGTACCCATAAGTGAAAAATACACTTCACTTGGTCGAATGTACTGTATCCATTACTTTATCAAACGCGACGCTAATCAACATTCAGATTATCAATTAATTTACCATGTTCTTCAATGAGTGCCTCACGACCAAACTCTAATTTTTCAACAATAAACGTAAAGTAAGGTTTGAAAGTTTGCATTGAAAATGTAATTAAAAATATTGGTAATAAATATAATACAATAGAATACAACTAATAATTTATAGAGAATAAAAATAAGTATTAATAATTGTTACCCTTGGATTTTCTCGTTTTCTTATTGTATAGAATATCATCTAACAAATCTTCTCATCATTTATTTCACACATTTTTGGACGTGCTAAAGATTTTGATGCAATCAAGGTTGCGAATAAAAATCTTACGGAATGTGATGATCCCCAGTTATTTGCTTCTGATATAACGTCAGCATATTCTTTATCATCTAACAACAACTCCATAGATTAGCTTGCATCGCGATATATATCGTAGTGCATGTCATTAACTTCTTTTATATCATCGAGACATCGGGCTCCTCAAATTACATTTAGGAGACACCAAGTATAATAGTTATCACTCGATCCTAGCGAAATATAGTAAGTTCGTGCTAATAAGAACAAATATAGTGTATAGGTGCCAATTATTTTGTTGTTGAGTTTCAAACAAAGTTTTGATAAAACTCAACATAAGTCAAACTCTGTGCTTACGGATATTTTTTTATTGGCCTCGAACTCACCTAAAAACATGATATGAGGTGGTGATTTGCGTTCCATTATCGCGTCCAACTGATCATTATCATTATACAATATATTATACTCCCCTGGAAGATGAAAACTCAAACTCATGACAAGTGGATGTGTATATTGGATTTCATAACATAATATCCTCCTTTCCACATCTCATGAAAAAATGTAACGACAATCATAATACATGTTGATCTCATAATACTTTTCTCCTTTGCTTCCCCATCTATGTTCTGATAGAACGTTGCAGTGACCTTATCATTACCTTTGTTAACTTATTTGAACAAATAATAGATAGATTTGGATTGGTTACACCATTCAACATTAAAATGAATTGCATACTTCATCATTAGATAAAGATTATATAGAGTGACCCACCGATTATCTAGCTGAACACTATTCTTTATAATAGTTCTTCCAGTATTTTTGCGTCTATATTCGTTATTGACAGTAATAGTATTTACAAACCTCTTTGAAAAATATTTTGTGCAATTTCCATCAACCATGCAAGGTGAAGATTTTTGTAAATGACAACATGGTGCATGAATTAGTTAAGAAAATTTCTACATAATTAAAAAAAAAATACTATATGTCTTTTCAATTAAGAAAATAAATCATCTAATATTGAACATTATTTTATGAGATAATTCAAATAAAAAAGTATTGAATCATAATAATATTTGATAAATAACATGTTAATAGTTAATAAAATAAATATTAAGTTATCTTAAGTTGCACATTTTTGTATAATTTAATTTAAAAAGTGGTCAAATTATTTTTGAGAAAAAGTGATAAATTTTATATTGTTGGACTCATAAAGAAAAAATAATAAAAACCAAAAAATGTAAAAGAAAAAAAAATAACAAAAAACTTACAATAAAAATCAAAATAATATATAAGTGATTATATATATATATATATATGTGTGTGTGTGTGTGTGTGTGTTCATCTTATTATTTTTAATATTAATTAGGATATCTATCCTAATTATATTAAGAAAATTCATAGGAAATTAAAAAAAAGATATTAATTCTAGTTGCCGTTTTTTCTTTCTCCTACTTATCTTTTGTTTTTCCTCTCTCTCTCTCTCTCTCTCTCTATATATATATATATATATATATATATATATATATATATACTAGTTTAACACCCGTGTATTACACGAGATTTATAAAAAATTAAATATAAATAATAGTATTTGTGAAAATTATAAGATTTTAAATTTAAAATAAAAAACTGAAAGGATGTGTATCTCAACTCGTTCCCTGTTCAATTTATTAATTATTATAATTATTGATTAATATTATTTTTTAATATTCAGATTAAATTCATTAATAATTATATTTGCATACTTATAAAAATTCAAAAGATGTCGCATTTTCAACCCGTMTCTAATYYATATTAATTAATTATTATAAACTAATTTTATATTTTTATATTTAGATTAATTTTGTTAGTAATTATAGTTACATATTCAGAAAAATTCAAAACATGTCATATTCTCAAGCCTCCTCGCATTGTGTCATTATCTAATAAATATTAATTAATTATTATATAATTTTATTTACTTGTATTTATATTGAGTTCATTACTAATATTTAGTTACATATTCCAATTATTGAAAATATATCATAATTTACCTATACAGAATATTTAAAATTTTAAAATTAAATTATTTCAACTTTGATTATAAATACAATTTATTAATTATTTTCATATATAAGTTTTTTTTTAATTAAAATTATTTCATATGTAATTTGTATTTTAGTTAAAATAGTTAATCTAGATTTTTTTCTACTAATTATATATGACTTATTTATATTTTTATATTAGGAGTAGAAAAGAAAATTATTGAATTAGACAAAATATAATAAAAGTAAACTATCAAGTTAGGCTAAATATAATAAAAATAAAATATTAAATTAGGCAAGATATAGTAAAAAGAAAATATTAAATTAGGTATATATTAGGCTCGGATGACACATAAGCAAACGAAGCACCAAGATTTTTTATTACCCAAGCGAAACATACGAAGAAAACACATAAATTAGGAGGATTTTGAATTAATAT
>BMAC01000348.1:598986-613716 GCA_014905375.1 Phtheirospermum japonicum
CAAGCCCTATACATATAATCCAAAAACACTGTATTGTCGAATATATATACATATAATCCAAAAGCACTATAATTTTGAAGCACTATACATATAATCCAAAAGCACTACAAATCCACCAATAAATCACTTATGGAGTATGAAAACAACGCAAACATATTCCAAAACACCCTACTATATATAAATCATTATTTCACCAATATTAAAAAATTGTTCCATAACTATTGATAACAAACTACATTTTAAAACAGTTTACTAAAAAAAAAATACTTCAAGCAATACAATTACAAATGGACACTCAAACATTCAAAAAGCACTATAAAAAACAGAAACAAACATTATTAATGTCAACAAGTCACTGTTCCGTCAAGATTAAAAAATATATATATAATGATAGTTAAATCAAGAAAGCAATATATTCATACATGCAGGCAATTTTTCCCAGAAAAAAAATTAAAATCACTCGCAATCAAGTGGAAAAATAGGATATTAATCTACTGGGTAACTTTGATTCAAGTTTATTACGATTTCTAGGGTTCTTATACAGACTATGACTTCACTACGGGCGGAAATTRTACCTGCTTCTCCARCYAGGGCCRTACGCCGATGACCTCTGGATCGCCGACCGTCGTTTTCCATCCCAAGTCCTCAAACTTTTTTCTCCTATCTTCGGAATTTTGGACAGCCAATTATCACCTTTTCTCCAGAACTCTTGCGTGTGCTTGGATAAATGAAACGGGTTTGCCTTTTGGTTTTCCAAAAATCTCGGCCTTAATTGAACGGCGGGATTTTCTATAATGTTTTTTTGCCAGAATTGCCCCTATCAATTAAATATACCGCTGTTTTTTTCATTTCTCTCTTTTTTAAACATCAAATATCAATGAATTATAACCATCATATTTCATGAATATATGGTCCAGATTAGTCCCTAGGTTCACAAATAAGGACTGGTTTTCATTTGAACCCAACCTTATATATATATATATATATATATATATATATATATATATATATATATATATATATAATAGATAGATTAACACATATTATAATATAATATACAACACCATTAACTATTCAACCTTAATTTAACATAATATATAATATATAATAAATTATCGTCAAATTTTCAAACATGATTTGGAATCTACTAATGATTTTGAATTCTAAAACAAACAAATATATTTACTGTTCAAACAAATATCTCAGAATTCTGAATATCAGGATTCAAAATTAACAAAATGCAAGTCCAAATGCATCCAATTGTTCTTTTAACTATTCATTTCCGCTAAACGAATCGACATTTCTTAGAAAAACAAACACCAAATTTCCCATCAAAAGATATCAAGAGGACACATCGACATTGACGAGCCTATAAAGTAGGGTAAAAAATTGAGAACAAAGTCCAACCCTGAAACATTTAGAAACTAACTAAATAGGAAGAAAGAAATGTAGATAAAAGCACTATCACCGCAGCAAGGCAAAACATCCGGAAAAAAAAAGACTCGAGTTTGATCTACTTGGCTCTTGCAATTGTTACTATCACAACAGCTTGTCAAAAGCCTCCATGTAACTTCATAATTCATCAACTTGGGTTCAAAAAGTTCAAACCAGCAAGGAAAAAAGACATTAGCCCTGATAGAAAAAAAAGTTCACCCTTCCTACTCCAATTATTTCCCGTTGCCACTCTTTCACCGCAACATCGACTATCTTGTTCTCCGACATAAATATTTTCAAAAGCCACATATTTTTAGTTTTCCACAACCACCATAAAATGCACGAACTTAGTTTCATTCTCTTATCCAAAGTTTGGCCATTTTCATAACACATATCTGAAACCACCACTCCTTGAAGCAAATATAGCCGACAATCACCAGATTCTAGATCCATACAAGCAGGGATCTTTTGCATTTATGAAACAGGAGTTTCGGCGATTCATCCCCCTAATCGCACACCTTACAAATAATATCACCCATACAACCTTTCTTTACTAAATTTGATGAAATATAGGTGATCTGTATGTAATGCACGTGCATGAGGTCGCTGAGGTTGCAAGAATAAAGATGAGGTCGTTGAGGTCACAGTATGGACAAAGCTGAGGTCGCAGCATGAACAATGTAGTGTACGTGTGAGGTCGCAGCATGAACAATGCAGTGTACGTGTCTGTTCTCTTAAATTATTTGGTAGTTGGCAAAACAGCGTCGCTTTGACACTAAGAAGAAACGGTGTTGTTTTAGTATAGAACGCAAAATTAGTTGTCCAATACACGCTTATAAAATGAGCGCCATTTTTTTTGTAAACACTTGAATTGTGATAATGAAAATTGCTATCACAAGAACTGCAGAGCTTTTCTGCTTCAGATTAAATTACTTTATCAATTTCTTCAAAATTTATCGGCACGAGTGATAAGTAGAAAAATGCACATGTTTTTGAGTGTTAAAATTATATATTTATTTGAATTTTATTTATTTGCGTCGTTGATCTTTCTTCTTATCGCACATTTGATCTATGATACTTTAATATTAGAATTTATATTTATTTCAGTGATTTTCAAGTTTGAACTTGACATGGGCGAGTGTACGGGCCTACGAACGGACTTACATAGATATTGGGCCCAGTTTTAATGTGGGGCCGCTGACACTGGGTCTGTCTTTCACACTGGGTTACCCAGTGCCATCTCAGATTCGGAATCTATAAAGAATTGGGCCTAGAAAACAGAACCGGCCTGGCTCCAAATCCCTTAAAACAAACAGCTGCGTCTCCCAGCAGCCCTAGACAGCACAAAGGGGAACAGATATAAAATATAAGAGTATCTCCAATGCAATAGTGTTAATTGAACCTATGTGGCAAATGACATTGACATTTTATAAAAAAGTTCTCCAATGCATCAATGTTAATGTTATATATGTGATAATTTATTTTTTTATTTTTAGAAAAAATAAATAGGGAGAGATAACACGATTGGATGATATATTTAAAATTAATTGTAGACATTTTCAAGAGCAATGTCTAGAATTTGACATTACTCTTGACAATGTCAAGCATAAATGTGCCACATAATCATTTCTATGTCATGTGTCAATTTTTTTTTACTTTCAACATTATTCCATTGGAGATGCTCTAACGAGATACGTAAGCAGAGAGAGAAGAAACGTGAGAGCGAGAACACGGATACACAACGCCTTACGAGACGTGGGAACGTGAAGTTGAGCTGGACAAAATGCAGCAGTCGGAGCAGATTGTGAGCAGCAACCGTTGCGGAATTCTTCGATCGCACGTTTGTCAAGTCTCTATCCCTTTTTCTCTTCTTTTTATTATAAAACTACGACTTTAACGATGTTTGAACTAGTTATGTTTGGCTAGTTCTTTTTATTCCGGTTCAATTTCTATTCCGATTCAAGGTGACGTTTGAAACGTATTTGATGAGATTTTGATTTAAATTTCGTTACGTATTCTCTAATCTACTCTCTTGAATATTTTTATGTTATGAATTTAATTGTTTTTATTATATGAGTTATTGATCTTAGTTTGGCCGACCGAATTATGTTTTTATATAATATATGCTAGAATAGGATTCGTAATCCGTAATTGTTGCGAGTCTAATTTCATAAGTAGCGACGATTGAGTCTAGTCAATTGAATAACATAAATTCAAGATCCCTTAGGTTGAGCTTATGAACTTAATATCTTGTCTATTCCACCGTTTTAGTTTTTAATGCTTCTAGAATTATAGATTTAAAGAGCTTATTTTAAATCATTCGTCTAGATAGGTTCGATTAAAGAGCTTGTTTTAATTGAATAAAATTAAGAAACGATAGGGGTTAACAGAGCTTGTTGTTGGCTTCAAAATAGGAATTCAAGGGATTAGATGGGAGTTTAGCATCATTAAATTACAATTGAATCGAAACGTGAATAAACGGAACTAAGAACCAGAATTCTTCTCAACTTGGAATATAAATTTCAAAATAGCCCCAGTGACTTAGAGGTGGTGGCAATTTAATACCACTAAATATACTTGATAGCAAATTTACCAATTAACTTCCAAAAAAATAGCAATTTAACCCAAAATTTGCCCAAAAAAAAAAAAAGTTCACCGGATTCTTTCATTTTTCGGCCAAAAAATGTTGCCTTGACCAATTTTGATCAAGTCAATGCTGACGTGGCAAAAAAATAATAACAAAAATTAAAAAATTTATTACAAAATCAGATTTTTTTTTAAATTTTAAAAAACTATTTAAATTAAAAAATTAAACAAAAAGATGGAAAATATATTATAAAATTTGAGATTATTTTAAGTTTCTAAAAAATACTATTAAAATATAAATTTAAATCAAAATCTAGGGAAATATTTTAAAAACTAAAACTATTTTAAATATAAAAAAAGATTATTCAAATATAAAATTAAAAAAATCTGAAAAAATCTATTATAAAACTTGAAATTATTTGAAGTATGTAAAAAATATTTATACAAAATCAATACTAAATATGAAAAAATATTTATTAATAATTAGTTTTTTTAAATATATAAAATATTATATTAAAATACATAATAAATACATCCAAGAATTATTTTATAGAAGAAATTATTTTGCATATGAAATGATAATACTTTAAGATAAACCTAAAAAATTATTTTATAATACCTGAAATCACTATAGATATTAAAAATACTTTTAGATTCTTTTTATAGATATTTACCCATATTCTGTTTTGATTTTATATATAAATATTTCATTGCATATTCAATATAATTTTAAAAATTTTATAAAATTATTTTTCAAATTTTATTTTATTTTAATTACTCTTTTTTTTTTACATATTTCATAAAAATGAATTTTAAAAATATTTTTCAAGTTTTGTTTTAATTTATATTTAAATAATATTTTTTGGCATATTTAAACAATCTCAGATTTTATAATATATTTCCCATCTTTTTTAAATATTATAATTTAAAAGATTCTTAAAATAAATTTCTATTTTAAATAATTTTGTTAATTATTCCTATTCCACATCAGCATTGACTTTGTCAAAATTGGTCAAAGTCAACATTTTTTGCCGGAAATTGAAAGAATCCGGCGAACTTTTATTTTCCGGCGAAATTGGGATTAACTGCTCTATCTTTTTATAAGTTACTTGGTAAATTTGCCACCAAACATATTCAGTGGTATTAAATTGTCAAGTCCCTAAGTTACTGGAGCTATTTTACAATTTTGTCTTATTGTTATTATATTTTCTTAGCTTAGTTTATTATATTTTTGCTTTAGTTTAATTATTAGTAGTAGTAGATTAAATCTTCTCATCCAACCCCCAATTATATATTTAGTTAATTACGTCGATTACGTATGAATAATTTTATTATTTGCTATTTCTACAAAATAGTTGAAGTATGAATAATTTTATTATTTGCTATTTCTACAAAATAGTTGAAGTAAAAAGGTTATTTAATTTAGTGTGATTCGACAAACACCGGGCGAGCAATTCCAAAAACATTTCCAAATGAAGTGTTTAATTCATTCCTTCAAACGGGAACTTCAGTTCCAAAGTTATATATGAAAATAAACATCTATCTGGCAATTAAGGGTACGATGAAATAAAAAGATGAAACAAGATTGAATAAATTTACATTCTTCCGCCAAATATACATGCACATATGCAATAAATCCCAACAAAACTGATATATATAATACTACCATTCAAGATGGACATAACAGCTAAACAATCAACAAGCAAAGCAGTCATACCCCTTCAAAGCTCACAAAAAGAAGAAAAGGGTCTCACTTCATCTTTATTCCTAAAAAGAACTCCGTACACTAAAAACTAGCCCTAAAAAACCACTCTAGTTACTTACTCGAGCCCTTACGCCTGATCCGCACCTCTCTCCTCCTCCTCTTCCTCCTCCGTCCCTCCGAAATCGATACGCTTATACCACCTCGCGCACATCACATAGACCACAAAGTCAACGGCGGTCAACATCCCGATCAGGAAATAGAACCTGTCCATACGCCCAGTGTTTAGATCCTCCGGTATCCACCCGGGCTTGTCTCCCCTCGCCGTGATAGACATCACCATGTTGACGAGCATGCTGCTGACGAAATTCCCGAGCGATATCGACATCATGCAGAGGGAGCTGCCGAGGCTCTTAATCCCGTCGGGCGCCTGCCCGTTGAAGAACTCCAGCTGCCCGACGTACATGAACACCTCCGAGGCCCCGACCAGCACGTACTGGGGGATCTGCCAGAATATGCTCATCTCGCTGTCGCGCTGGCCCGGGACGACCCGCTTGAGGCGCTGGACCTCGGTCAGCCCGGCGGCCACCATGGCCAGCATGCCGATGACGAGGCCGATCCCCATGCGCTGGAGCTCGGTCATGCCCTTGGGGTTGCCGCTGAGGCGGCAGGCGAGGGGGATGAGGAGCTGGCGGTAGATGCCAGTGCAGAGGAGGACGCTGCAGATGTCGAACACCGACATGCTGGCGGCGGGGAGGTGGAAATTGCCGATGTAGGCGTTCATGACGTCGCCCTGCTCCACGAAGAGGGAGGCCATCTGGGTGAACACGACTGAGTAGATGATGGTGCAGAGCCAGATGGGGAGCATGCGCAGGATGCACTTGGCTTCTTCCACTTGGGTCACCGTGCAGAGCCGCCAGGGGTCCGCCCGGGTGCCACCATCTCGTTCGGTTATCAGTGCAGCCTTGTCGAGACACCTATATATATATATATATATATATATTTAGATACCAAACCAAGTCATAACATGCATACATATGATTGTTATTTTTTTAAGTCATTTTTTGAGAAATGTAATATGCTGGTTTTTGTTTTTTGGATGGAAAACTGACTAATAGTATCCTAAAAGACACTTTAAATTAGCATTTTAAACATTTTAAAGAGTCTTTTTTAACATCCTCCAACACACTTTTTGTATTTAAATATTTATTTTCTATTTTGTTTAAACATCAAATTATGTGTTGTTTATAGAATTTGTCGTTTCAAAAAGCCATAAAAATAAATGAACAATCAATTAATGCAATTGAATTTTAGAGAGTTGTTTTGGCTAAAAGCTAAAATAAAGAGTTTGTTGAAGATAATTTTTGGTGCATGACTTCAAAATGTAGGAACATTTTTCATTTAAAAGGGGTTTGACTGTCATATTTTAATCAAAACGGCTACAAACCCTATTGTTTCAAAAAAAAAAAAAAAAAAAAGGAAGAGAGGCTAAAAATTATTTTTTGGAAAAATGAAAGGCCATCTGCCATTTTAACACTATTTTCCTACCGGGTTTCATCATGTGAACAACACGTGTTAAAAACAGAATATTCCGTGACATTCACCTAGTGAAACGAAACACATCATCGAACGCCACATAAAACACTAGACCGTAGAAAATGACGGCCGAAAGGAAATTTAATCTCTTACCCAAATTCATCGGTATGCAAGATTTTCCGGCTTCCTTTGATTGCCGACTGGGTTCCTTCGACCTCATACAACGCCTCCCCTTCCTTCCGTTTCGTTTTCCATTTCCTACTCGCGGCCACAAACACTTGCATCACACGCGGTATCGGGTTCCCACACGCCTTAACGTACCGGTACTTGGGGGACCCGAGCAGATACCCGAGCAGAGCCAGGATGGCCGAGGCGGTCGACACCCAAAATCCTAAAGTCCATTTCCCCGAGTCCTCATAATACACCAATATGGTGTTCGAGAACAACGACCCGGTGTTGAGCGCAAAGTAGAAGTAGCAGAAGAAAGCGGCTTTGGCATCTTTCTGCTTGGGGTTGGACTCGTCGAACTGATCCGCTCCGAAGGTGGCGATGGTCGGCTGGTGGCCCCCGTAGCCGAAAGCAACCAAGTATATGGCTAAGTAGAACAAGGCCTTGCCGACGGATGATGTCGGCATGCAGATTTTTTTGCCGTCCCCGCAGCCTTCGGGTTTGAGCAAGAAAAGCCAAGACGATATGGATACGAGCCCCCAGGCCCTGTAATTTCAAAAGGGACATTTTCAATCATCAATTAATTACGGGTTAATTACGAAAGTACCATCGAGGTTTTCACTAATTACAAAAAAAAAAAAAAAAAACACTGTAATTTTCAAAATTACAATAATGCCCTTAAGTTATTATTTTCCCTTACATTTACCCCTTCAATAGCAAAAAACATTTCAAAGCCCCACTTTACATTTATAGAACTATTACATTTGGCCCCTTAGTTTAACATTGAATCAAACTTTAGGGTATTTATGTAATTTTTGAAAGTTAGCTTCTTTTTTTCTCTTGTAATAAGGCCAAACCTCAAGAGTACTTTTTGTAATTAACCCTTAATTATATATGAAAATACTTTTGTAAAAAATATTTCAAAACCGCCTTCACATTTATAAAAAAAATTACTAGCCACTTTTAACATTGAATCAAACTTTATGGGTATTTTTGTAATTAACAATAGGCCAAACCTCAAGGGTACCTGTAGTAATTAACCCTTAATTGCATATGATTTGGCTTATTGTGCAAGATATTATGAAAAATTACCACGACGAATACGACTTGGAAAAGCGCACACGTAAGGTAACGGCCCCAGTAAGAGTCACTGAGGAAAGCTCCGACGAGCGAGCACAAGTAAACGGTTCCAGTCCATATGCTGACGTTATTAGCTGCCTCAGCATTGTCTTGTCCAAGAACTCTGGTCAAGAACAGAACTAAGTTCACCCCAACTCCGAAGAAAGCTAGCGTTGCAAGCCCTTGGTTTGCTGCACCATAAAAAGTAACAATTTAATTTAATTTATTTGTTTCAAAAAATGGCATTTAACTGATATTCTAGAATCAGATAGTATTAGTACCTAGCAAAAGAAATGCTAAACTCCAGCCACCTTTGGTTTTCGTTTTGATGCATCGCTTGGGAGTTGCTGTGTTGTTATCGTCATCGTTTATATGTCCGGGCTCTCGGATATCGAGGTCTGCATTTCCCTGATAATATCAAAATTGAATCATAATCAAAACGAGGAAAATGACAAAAAGAAAAAATTACGCATTGATGGATTTATCAGTATACTAACCCTTGGAGTCTCCATAATCACAGCAAGGGAGTCGATCGGAATGAGTTAAAGTCTCCTCTGTAACATTTAACATTAAAAACGATTTTATTAGAGATGGCTATCATATTTGAACAGAACAATAGACAAGTATTTTTAGCTTCGACAAACTTTTGAAAGGAAAAAATATAATATAGTAACAACTAATCATCACATTGAGACAGTTTATTTAGGAACGACAATTTTCTTATGTAATTACCTAGTTTTGGTCTTACACTACTAACTGAAGCATAGATAAGCCGAAACGTGCCTTGTAGATAGAAATGAAGCTTAAGATTAATATTTATAGGCAACGTTGGCAACATTAGATGCTTAGCATATCATCATTGCTGAAATTCACACGGCGTTAAAAGCACGAAGACTGTTACATGGAGTCAATTTCAAAAAAAAAAAAACATGGTTCGAGTTGCAACGAATTTGACTAGTGTAAGAAAATCAAATGACGGTACTAAGCAAGAGTTTTATCACAACAGAGTGGATAATCAGTAGAATTATTTGATAATGACATATCACTGTTACTTTTTATCTTTTAGGTTGTTCAACACAAGATTATGAAGGTGTCTCTTTTTTCTTTTGTCAATTTGATTAGTACTCCGAAAATTCATAACAGCGTATACATTTTGTTTTTCTCTTCTTCTCTCTTCAAAACATGCAAAATGATAGTAAGTGTGAACATTAATTAAGTCAACAGTAACTAAATCCCCATGCAGTTTTCCAAATGAGACATTAATTATCTAGGTTATATACAAGATAAAATCATTGTTTCCAATGGCAGCCTACTTTTTTTTTTTTTTTTTTTCTCTTTTAAGCCAACAGTAACTAAACACACGTGCATTTTTCTAATGGCACAAAATCCGAAACGACACCGTTGATAATGACATTGAATCTATTCCATATCGGACACCAAATTGTGAAAACTGGAGAGTTTTAGGTTTATTTATATGAAACAATCACTAAATACAAGATAAAATACACTAGATAAAACAAATTAAAAATTGTTACAGTCAATTTTGACAAATTCACACACACACACATAAGTGTAAAACTGGATTACCTTTTTTCGGAACTTGACGAGAGATAGAACAAGGAGCTCCGGGATGTTGCCAGATTCCGGCGACGGCAAAGATAGCGTATCAACAAGCGAAAACGGGAAAAACGGCCGGAAAATCACTCGACTCGCCGGATTGAATTCCAGGCCGGTAAAACCTATTGTCATTTATGGTGAAAAACAAAACAGTAGATTTTTTTTACCTTTGTGCACTATGAAAACGACTCAGAGTGGGTGAATGGATTTATAAACTGAATTTCTGCGTTTCCAACCCAGAAAGAACGAAAGAGAATGAGCTATTGAAGATGATGATCCTGGGGAAATTTGAGAGATTAATTTAATGAAATAAGGCAATTTAAGGAAAATGTTGGGTTGGGTAACAAACTCTCCTCCTAAAGCTCCTACTGTTGCTCAACTGTGTAACAAAACTTCAGTTTGATCAGTTCAATTTTGGTTTCTGTTTTTTTTTTTTTTTTTTTAATTTTCCAATTTCTTCATTTCATCCTATTTATAACTCAAATAATATTATTGCAATAATAATAATAATAATAATAAACACCGCTTCCAAATGTTTTTACTATCATACAATTGATTATTGTTTTTCTTTTCTCGGACATTGTCCTTAAATGGAGTTTAAGCACTTCAGCTGATTTAATTAAGAAAAGCTCTTTTTGATCGTAGTTAGTTGTAGCCTTGTAGGAAAAGTAACATTATTACATGAACAGTTAGACTGTGCTTGATTTTTGTGCTTATAAGCCCAGTTATAAAATGTTTAGAGATTATTTAGCTCTCTAAGTACATTTGGTAATTTATTTATTGTTTTTAAAGGAAAAATAATAAGAAAGAAAGTTAGTTACTTTGCGGCTTTATTATAACTGCAATGACGATCATATAAATAAATATAATAAGGTGTATACATTTGGACCAAAATTGTAAGAAATAAAACTTATTGGACCAAGTTGCGTGAGAATCCAAATTGGTTCATATGATAGAGGGTTACAAAGGCCAAATATGTTACATTCTATATTTTATGGACTAAAATTGCCAATCAAGCCGAAGTGGAGCACTAACTAAATATGTTACGTTCTTTCCCCTTTTTTGTTGAGAAGATAAGCAGAAGTTGATTTCAATTGAAACCTTAAAGATAAGGACAGGTCCATATATATTACACGACTTATCAAATCAAAACCTGACCTCTCATGTGGGAGACAAAGGCTACATGACGCATGAGTTGTATCCCACTTGAACTTATAGTTGACCTTTCTTAATAAAAGTAATATATTTAGACTTTGTATGGAATATACGTGTCGAATGCATGCATTTTGTGAAGAGGTCTCCATTGCACGTCAGGCAGCTACTAATTAGCTGTTACAGATTTTTTTTTTTTTTTTTTATAAATAATTTTAAAACTTGTAGATTGCGGTCCCATAAATTGAAAAGGACGGTGAATAAGTATGTATGTACCTAAATTTTGAAAAATGACGAAAGAATATGAAATTCTTTTTTTCCAGTTTTCTTTCTTTCTCTTTCTTTTTAATCATGAGAAAGAGACTACCAAATCTACATGACACTTTAGTTCCTTGATGCGAGAATTAGGCTGCAATTGGATATTCTTTTATTTTCTTTCATTTCGTTTTGCTAAAAAATATTAAAAAAATATTTTAGGAAGATAAAAATTTTTTAGGGAAATAATGATTGGGTATGATTTATATTAATTTTGTTAAGTGATTGGAAGTAAAAAAAAATCACTCGGCCCCACAAAAACCAATCAAGTGGGCCGCAGCATCACTTCAACCACCAAAGCCCTGGCCTCCCAACACCATCTCCACCACCAGACTGCCTCTACAACGTCGTTCCGTTGTCGTCAACAACAACGTAAGAAACAGAGAAGAAAAAATGGGCGGTGGTGATTTGGGTTTGGCCCAGGCAGTTATCACCGCTCCCAAATCCAATGGGCCGCCACAACAGAATTTAGACGCTGCGAAATCGAAAATGAAGATGATACCAAGCGGCGCTGATGTACTCAATGCACTCGAAAGAGCCACAACCCAGGATGCTAAGAGAAAGAAAGTTAAGAAAATGGAGACTAGGGCTGTTTCCAAAAAAAGGAGAGAATCAAGGGGCTCCCTGCAATTTCGATAAATATTAGGCCCCTTCGCATTAAACCTGAATGGGGTGATAGATTGGAGGAATTGTCGCAGCCGCCGTCGCATTCGCCCCAATTGCAGCTGCCCTCGCCGGAGCCACCGTCTTGGAGAAATTGAAGGAGGATTATTCGCCGACGGGACCCGAGCTCCTACCGACGCGTGCCGGAGGTTTTGCCCGATCACCGATTTCCGTTCTTGGAGAAGAAAGTGGCCGGCCGATTGGACATCCACGGATTTTTGGTTTTTGGAAAATGAAAGGATAAGAAACGGGCAAGAAAAAATGAAAGGAAAAAAAGAAAAGAGAGAGAGTGGAAAAAAAGAATTCTCTGACGAGATATAAAGAGGCATTAATATCCATTCATTTTTCTTTTTTAATGAGATGAGTGAAAAAAATATTTTCACTTCCAAGCGCCCCCTTATTTTTCCATAAAAATTATCTGTGATACGAAATTAAATATTTAGGTCGGTAAATATGCAGGTTCTTTAGAAATTTATGAGACGACTTCATCTTTAGAACGGGGCGATCCTTTCTATAAGAAAGGACGAGCTATTTGTAGGAGTGACGAGCTCTTTTATGGGAGTAGTGAGCTCTTATATGAGGGTGACGTACTCTTATGAGTTAAATGGTATTATAACAAGCTCGTTACTGAGAACTGACATTTATGTTTAATAAGATGTTGGGCCATGGTGGATTGATATCGATTATGGTATAAGGTCCCGACGGACTAGAGGTATGTTATGGTATGCTTATTGGCCTATATTTATTAATTTAACGAGAGTTATAATATTTATGGTAACTTAGCATATAAGAGAAATTTAATTCTAAATTGGTAGTTATTTATGGTATTATATGGTTTGTATCGTTTGAATAAAAGACGGGGACCCTAAATTGAGAACACGTCTCTTGTCTATATAAATAGGACACATGCCTCACTTTTCTCTCTAAATTGAGTTTACCCTACGTTTTGAGCTCTCATATATCATTATTGAAAAATGGACTGACTTAAATATCGAAGGTCTATGTCGAGGCTGTCCGGCTTGGGTTTTATTTTGTAGGTTAATAAGGTCGTCAGGAGTATTCTGGAGGTCTATCAGGTCGGTGAGCACGTATTTTATGTTAGTACTCTCTTTTATTAGTGAACCAATCATTTTGGTGCAATTGAGAAAACGCAAGCATCGAATATATAGTGTGAGATTAGATGATATATGATATAATTATTAAAAAAAGATTTGTATTTCTAAATATATTCCTCATAAATTTTCCATTTCACTTAGTATTTATGTATTTTTAATAATACATATTTATTATTTATATGGAAAAAAAATTGGATGATGATTTGAAAGTTAAAAATTAAATATTTGAAAGTTAAAATTACAAAAATATTAATTAAACAATACAAAGTGATGATAAATTTTAAAGAAAATCAAAAAAATAAAAATAAAGATTTATAATATAAAAAAGCTTTAAAAGAAAATAATAAAGATATATAAAATAAATGTAAGATCAATAAATAAATTTTGCTAAGATTTACAAAATAAAAATAAGAACAAGACAGAAATATTATAAAAAATCTGAAAGAAATAATACAAAAAATACAAAAATATAAAATAAATCTTTATAAATTATGAAATAAATGTAAGAATTTATAAAATAAGCTGAACTAATAATTCTTAAAAAAAAAGATAAAATAGTTATAAAATAAATTTAAGGTTTATAAATAAATTCTAATAATTTTGAAAGTTCTAAAATTAAAAAAAAAATTATGAAATTTGAAAATAAATATTACAAAATATAAAATAACTTAAGAAATTTTGAAATAAATGTAAGAAAATACAAATAAGTTTTGATATTTAAGTTTGAGGACAAAATACTTAACCCCATACCAGGGTTATTTTATATTTTTTATGATTTATTAATTTTTTTAGTTTGTGTTCTTTATTTTTTTTACAATTGTTTTTTTGTACTTTTTAACTTTTAAATTTAATAAATAGTTTAATTATAAATTTTTATGTTTTTATGTGATTTTTTTAATTATTTTTAGTATTATTTTATATAATTCATTATTTTTATGTTTTTTGGTCATTCAATATTGTAAATAATTATTTTGAATTTTGAGTTATTCTTTAACTAATTTTATTAAAAAAAATAAGATTTATTTTATACTATTTATATATTTTTTTTCAATATTAGTTTTCAGATTTATAAGTATTATAATTATTTAATTATATTTTGTCCTCCAAAAGAACCGAATCTGATAAGAGTCATGAAAATAACTAAAAATATAAATTTCTAATGTGGGAACAATCGTTTTTACATAAATTATTTATACCGAACTCAATTTTAATTTATTTTTGTTAGAAACAAACTTTACATTTAACTTTAATATACTTTTTTTGGTTGTTGTTGGCTTGAAACTTTTTTTTTTTTGTTTACGTCTCTACTTTGTGATTCCAATT
>BMAC01000348.1:627084-646231 GCA_014905375.1 Phtheirospermum japonicum
CCGTAAAAACCAGAGCTCCGGCCAACTGGTTGAATAGGAACTGAGTTACGTAAATAAAAGAAATGCAGAAAATGAAATAGATGCAGAATATGTTGTTCTTAGGTGTTTTAGGGTTTCGTCAGATGTTCATGCGTAAGGGAAGGTTCAGTTGCAAGAACCACTTCCTTTTATAGGGTACGAATTCAGGTGTTACAAATTTTGGAGGCTTCTCCGCCGCGGGCATGATCCGAGAGGAGTGCACCGGCGCGTTCATCGTTGGTACAAAAGTCCCCATCGAACCCGTTGAATGGGTATTCAAAATAGTTGAATCTGTTTGGGGAGCAGTTGCAAACAAACTCGGAACCGAAGTTCCCGTCATCCCAATAGGATGGGTCACAGCCGGAGCTGGCATCGTTTGGACCGAAGTCCCTATCCCAAAAGGGATCGTTCCAACAGCCGAAACTGTGGATGAGTTCGATTGCGCCATGCGCTTCGTCAGTGTTTCGATTAAAAAATCGAGCGTTCCTGGGTTGAGAATGATCTCATCCTAAGTGGTGTTCAAGATTGACGTAGACATGCCAATTGTCGAGGTGTTCGTGACTGCAGGGGCAGTGGTCGTCGCCGAAATAGTGGAGGTGATGGCCGGAATAGCGTCGCTCGTCGGAGTGCTTGATGTTGACATCCTTTTCCAGTCAGGGATTACAAATAATAAAAATTACAAACTAAGAAATTCGTTTTGCGATTGTTGGAATAGTTACAATAATCACTAAACTGGAAAAATAAATAATAAGAAYAGAAAATATTATAAAACAAAATYAGTCRARTCGAGAAGAATTCTCTGTCCGCAAAACGAATTTGCCCCGGTAGTGCCCTTCGRTTTCGACAAATCGTTCCCAAAGATAAAACGACTTCGTCTCTGGTTTTACAGCACCGTAAAAACCAGAGCTCCGGCCAACTGGTTGAATAGGAACTGAGTTACGTAAATAAAAGAAATGCAGAAAATGAAATAGATGCAGAATATGTTGTTCTYAGGTGTTTTAGGGTTTCGTCAGATGTTCATGCGTAAGGGAAGGTTCAGTTGCAAGAACCACTTCCTTTTATAGGGTACGAATTCAGGTGTTACAACCTGAATTAAGACGTCATTAAAAGAGGCAGTCAAACGGTCAGCAGCAGCTGCATGAACCTGGACAGGTTCAGTGTGAAGGTTCAAATGCGTATGTCAAGAGGGTGCATGCGCGTGCCAGGAGTGTGTTGGCGTGTGCCGGGAGCATGCTGACGTGTGTCTGGAGCGTGTTCGATCAAAAAATCAAATGGGCTGACCCAGACCACCCCCACGGCCCATCTCAATCGGACCAGCCAATTCGGACCAATTGCCCAAGACCCAAGACCCAGACCCAGAGCCGAGGACCGGGGTCCGGGACCGGGCTCGGGCTCGGCTCCGCCGAAGGCGGACTGGCGAACCCAAGTCCAGGAGCCCGCGTGAGCTTCGTTTACACAAAGTCCACACAACCCACTGGGCCCACTTGATRTCCAATCAATAGAAGTTAAACACTTTTAAACTCCCTTCCACGTTGGATAACTACCAATGTGGGATAGACTTTATTACACACTTTAATACACATAAGCAACCGTTCAACTTCAAAATATTATTTCTCACTCACCAATAAATGGATTTGAGAAATTCAAAAAGYTATAATTATCTACACGACACGTAGAATAATAATATACAATTCGTTACAACGAATTTCCGCTGCACCATTAAATTGAAATAAATCCAATTTAATAACAACACGTGCCTAATCGAAGCATATGACGATTTTCATATTAATAAGTAAGTAAAATAATACAACATGAATATTTTTTTTGCAATATTGTCTAATTTTCAATGAAAAAAATAAATTTTAAAATATTTAAAACTAAAAAATTACTTAATATTATTAATTTGATAACAGTTTGGAACAATTGAATTCAAAAGAATATATCAAAATAATTGAACTTAATAAAAAATAAAATATAAACGTAACTAAAATACAACTAAATATTATATTGACATATAATAAACAATAAACTCGCAAAACGAGCTGAATCCTAGTTGGACCTTTTTAAACACCGATTATTAGTCGTCTAATAATCAATTGCAAAAACAGTGAGCTCTATATCACTCGCCACAGAGCATTAGTTCACCATTAGCACTCAACATTCAAATTGGCGCTCTCAATCTCGTTCAGGTCCTTATCTCCTACTCCCTCTGTCTCTATTCAGCAAGCATGCTCACTCACTTGATTTCTTGAATGATTTGTGTGTAAAAATGTTGAACCGGAAGTAATTTAATGTATGTATTTGTAGAAATTATTTATTTATTTATTTTCCGTTTTTGTTTGGGTGGGGTAGGATTTAGACCCATTTCTGGTGTTATAGCTTAGAGACTGAAATTATGCACTGTTCTCGAATGCACGCAAGAATTGTTTTAAACCGGCGATTTGTGAGTAAGCTTAATTTTTTCTAGGTTTTCCACCCCCATCCCCTTCTGATTTTATTTTAATTTGATATTTGAGAGAAAAAGATAAGCTGCATGTCCTTGCTTCAACGCAGTTCTTGCAGACTTGTGCAAATTGGATATATAATTTGTTTATCTAGCTTCGTTTTCCCGTGCTTACATTTGTTATTTAAATGGATTTGGATGAGTTTAGACAGATTGGTGGGATTGGGTAACAGTTGTCATTAGGGCTCAGATTCAGCTTTTAGGTTTTAGGGTTTAAGGAGCATGAAAAGCTGAAGAAGGCTGTTTCTATACTGATTTAGGGTTTAGGGTTTTGCATAAGGAATATAATCCGCACTTTTGTATATGGAATTGATGCTGTGAAAAGTATTTATCTTTGCAAATCAACTCAGTTCACTCACTTCTCGAGTTAATATGAAAAATAATACTACATTGTTCAATTTAGCCAAATTAAGCAACCGAATGATGAATTGGTCTAATTTCTTATTGATGTCTCATCTGGGATTTTTGGCTTCGTGCTTTATATATATATATATATATATATATATATCACTTTTTGGGAATAAGTTTTAACTTTCATCTGTTGCACAGGTCACATCTCTTCTTGTTAAGATTATTCACATTGAAAATGGCAGTTACTGCAGCTTCAAGCTTTCAGATCACAGCAGCAAAACCTTCTCTTTTCTCGTCCCAAAGGTTTTTTAGAGGAGGTGTGGCAAATGTTGGCATCAATTCTTTGGCTAAGTTATCCAGTGCTTGTCACATATCATCCGGGCAACTTTTCAACCGCACCTTCACATCATCTCCCGCTAAATATACCGAAATAGCCACTAAGGCAATGTCTGAACCTGGTGAAAATAAGCCTACTTCAGGATTGCCCATCGACTTGAAAGGTTAAATCTCTGTTTTCATCTGATTTTAGAACACTGTTATTAGTGACATTTAATTATGTTATTTATTTTCTTTTATCATTTTTAGTCTAGAAAATGAAATCAACAGGTTAAGATATATCATATGTATATGATTGTAAAATTCTCCACTTGGTGACACAAAACAGTGGTGTTATTAATGTAGATTGCTTGTAAATGCTGTTTATAGGCAAGAGGGCATTTATTGCTGGTGTAGCTGACGACAATGGCTACGGTTGGGCTATTGCAAAATCTCTAGCTGCTGCTGGAGCTGAGATTCTCCTTGGAACGTGGGTCCCTGTAAGTAATATAGCTGAAATTGCTAAGCTGCAAATTATTTGCCAGTTAGTTTACTTGAGGTTGAGCTGATTGTGGAATTTATTATACAGGCATTGAACATTTTTGAAACTAGTTTACGCCGTGGCAAGTTTGATGAATCACGCGTGTATGTATATTAAACTTTTTTTTTTCTTCCTTATTTTATTTATTGTCCCATCCATATACCATAAAGCTTTTGATTTCAGGCTGCCTGATGGCTCTTTGATGGAGATCACTAAAGTTTATGCATTAGATGCGGTTTTTGACTCTCCTGAGGATGTTCCTGAAGATGTAAGTTTCACAAATATGGCACATTTCCAACTCCACANTCTGTTTTGGGGCTTTTTGCAGATAAAAGCAAACAAACGCTATGCTGGATCCAGTAATTGGACTGTTAAGGTACAATCATTTATTCTACACTACTTAGAATCTTCCTCCTCGGTTCAGTTATGGAACTGATGGTTTTAACCCCCTTCTTTTTTTCTTTTGGAATTATGTCTTATTAGAAATGTTTTAAATTTTGATTTGAATGTCCAAAATAATGTTTAAACTTTACTTTGACACGAATTACAAAATACAGCTTACAACAAATCTTAAAATTTAACTTTAAATATTATAATTAAGCTGTCTACGTATCCTCGTAAATGAATTAAATTGGACTTTCTAAGTATTAAGTTTTAATTTCAAATAGAAGAATTCTTTAGGTTCTTTCAATCTTTTGGGCTTCTTATTATTGAGTTTTAAAAAAAATAAAATTACAAATTGACAAATACTTTTGTAAATATCTCACAGGAAGTAGCAGAATGTGTCAAACAGGATTTTGGCAGCATCGACATTCTTGTGCACTCTCTTGCTAATGGGCCGGAGGTATATTGCAACTATTCTTATGATAATACAAACAATTAACCGTTATTCGTTTTAATAAAACCATCTTTAACTAGGTAACCAAACCTCTTCTGGAAACCTCAAGAAAGGGATATCTTGCAGCAATATCTGCATCAAGTTATTCTTATGTGTCCTTATTAAAGCATTTCGTTCCAATTATGAACCCAGGCATGTCTCGTTAAAGTAATCAATTTCTGATTTTTTTTATTTATGTTTTTCTGATTGACTCGTTGAATTTTTGATTTTCCTATTAAATTTGATGGATGACTTTTGCTTCAGGCGGTTCGTCAATTTCTCTAACTTATATCGCTGCTGAGAAAATTATTCCAGGGTATTTTTTGAATTTGTTGTATCTCTTGCTATGGGCCTCTTTCGAATTTGACATTTATATAGATATTGTAAATTACTTTTAATTGAGAATATGAAACAGATATGGAGGTGGGATGAGCTCTGCAAAAGCAGCGCTAGAGAGTGATACAAGGGTAATGATAATTATATTAACGACAGCTGAAATTTCAATCAGTTTTATATCTGTATGTTTTTTTAAGATATAGTTGTTGGTTCAATCAGGTGCTTGCATTTGAAGCCGGACGGAAACATAAAGTCAGGGTGAACACCATATCTGCTGGTAATTTTGTCTTCTGTATTGCTTCTCTCGATTTTAATTTCTCGAGAATTTGTGTTGGTGTTTCAGAACATATTTGCTAAAAGTGTGTGTGTGTGTGTATTTATTTATATTTTTTAAAATTTGAAATCTTGGTTCACATGCTAATTTCCTTAAGTCACCATTTAAATTGCTTGTTGTTCTATTTACTCAACTGAAATGTGTGAAGCCTTTTATGGTTCTGGTGTAAATTAATATTACACGAAAATTTCAGGCCCATTAAGAAGCCGTGCTGCAAAAGCTATTGGATTTATTGATATGATGATTGATTACTCCCTAGAAAATGCACCTCTTCAGAAAGAATTATCCGCTGGTAAAACTATTACGAAAATTGCTTTCATTTGCACTTCACATTCATTTCTCTAGAAAATATATATTGACTTTGGAAACAAATTGGACAGAGGAGGTAGGAAACACCGCGGCCTTCTTAGCATCGCCACTGGCTTCTGCTATAACCGGCGCAGTTATATATGTCGACAATGGTCTGAACGCGATGGGCGTTGGAGTCGATAGCCCCATTTTCAAGGACCTCAACATTCCTAAAGCTGAGTAATGGAAAATTTGAGCTAGCTGGAATATAGAGGATTTTTTGGTCACAAAATCCCAAGGATGGTTTGGCCACCGGCCCGTATTTAATTTTAAATTATAGTCAATTTTGTGAGATGTGTTTTGTTACTGGTGTAAGAGACTGGAATGGATATATACATACCTATGTGTAATTTGTTTCAAGTGCTCTTTAAACCCTTTGGAAGAGACATCATTGTAACAATGCGAATGACTTCTTAAAATTAGTGTTTAGTTGCTGAGGAAGAAAAAGCATGCAAGGATTGCCAGGCTTAATTTTTTAGTCCCAATAACATTTTGGGTACATTTGAACCTTTGTTAATAGCAGTGTTCTAAAAATCGCTAGGCGGCAGGCCAGCGCCTAGGACGCCTAGGCGGGGTCTAGAATTTGAGAATAAATACCATAATTTACAACTTTACATCCAACCATTTAATAGTTCAACATACTACCTGCTACACAATAAAGTHTATGACAATTCAAAACTAAAAGTAATAATCACAAGTTACAATTCACAAGTTTAAAGCTATTATTCGATTCAAAATTCAAAACAACATAGATCCATAAGTTCATTAGTTAAATAAAAATACCATCACCCCTGTATTACAAAATCAAAATAATCAAAAAATAGGCCAAAAAATGACGTCGTTTCAGGACATAAATTTTTTTTTAGAAAAAACTAGTCTGCGTCCGACGATTTTTTTGGCCGACTTTTGAAAATCGTAGGCGAACTGGTGACGCCTAGCGCCTAGGCTGATTTTTAGAACAGAGGTTAATAGTAATAAAAATAAAGAAAAAAATAGAAAAATAGTGAAATTATAAGAGTGGAAAAAAAAAAAATATCTCGCCCAAGGTCTCACCATATCTCCCTACTAAGCAGTGTTGATAGTAATAAAAATAAAGAAAAAAAAAAAAGAAAAATAGTGAAATTATACGAGTGAAAAAAATTTCTCATCCAACCTTGTTTTCGTCTAAAAAATAGTGAATTTATATGATATATATATTCAAACCCGTTTTTATGCAAAATATTTTTAAAAATCTACTCTATATATTAATGCAAAATCCTCCCAACCTATGTGTCTGCTTCGCATGCTTCGTTTGGCAAATAAAAAATTCTGGTGCTTCAGTTGCTTACGTGTCATCCGAGCCTAACTTTTTTTTATTATATATTTATAAATTATAAAAAATAGGATTTATTGTCCTAATAGTATACTTCTTACCTTTTAATTATTTAAACTACCTAAAATAAATAGCCTAATAATAAGAGTCTTACCTTTAATAAAACAACCTAAAATAAAATTCTAATAATATAAAATTAAAAACAAAGAAACATAATCTAATAAAACAACCTAAAATTCAAATTACCTTYTCATATTATAATAACCTCAATAATATAATTATTAATACTACCTAAAATAAATAATCTAATTAATATATGAGTCCTTAATAATATAAATTGAAGACTCGAGGCTGTGTAAGAAACATAATCAAAAATCAACAATATAATTATTAAAACTACCAAAAATAAATAACCTAATTAAAGTATGAGCCTAACTCACATATTAATAGACTCTGGATGGTAGAATTTTCTTGATTGAATAGCTATGACCTTTCTCAAAATTGCTGCATAGTTTATGCTATAACCATTTTGTACGTAGCTAATTTTTGTACTAATTTGTTGTCAAGTGTTTTTGCTATAAATTAGCTATGGAATTCATCGTACCTACTTTCAGAAATTCTTGTTGTGATAAGGGGATGATATATGTAACTTTGAAATATAGTTAATTGTGGTATTTTGAAGTAATATTAAATCTCAAGGGTATCTTATTCAAATAACCCTAACATTATTGTACAATGCTTAGTTTTTTGGGGTAATTGCCAAATGCTATTTAGGAAAAAATATTTTTGTCAAATACTTTGACTAATTATACAAAATGTCAAATAATTCAACTATAAATATACAATTACAAGGTTACGCCTATTAAAAATAATATAATAAACACTCATATATTAATGCAAATCCTTCCAATTTTTGTGTTTGCTTCGTATGCTTTGTTTGACAAATAAATTCTGGTGTTTCGTTTGCTTATGTGTCATCCGAGCCTAATATTTACCTAATTTAATATTTTTTCTATTTATTAAATCTTACCTTTGATTACCCTAATATAAAAATATAAATAAGTCATATATAATTAGTAGATAAGATCTAAATTAGTTGTTTTAATTAAAAGACAAACTACATATGAAATAATCTTAATTACAAGAAAAACTTTATAATGAAAATAATTAAATAGTTTTATTGATAATATAATTTAAAATAATTTTATTTTTGGAGTTTCAAATATTCCATATAGGTAAAATATGAGTTATTTACAATAATCTAAGTATATAACTAAATATTAGTAATGTATTTAATCTAAACATAAAAATGTCAAATTATATACTAATAATTAATAAACATAGACACCAGTAAAATGCGACACGGGTTTAGAGCATGATATCTTTTGAATATCTCAAAGTATGTAACTAATAGTTATTAATGAGTTTATTCTAAATATTAATATATAAAATAATTTAATAATAACAACTAATAAATTAGATAATAGACACGGGTTTAGAATGTGACGCCTTTTGAATTTTGTAAGTATTAACTAAGATTATTAATGAATTTAATTTAATCATCAAATATAAAATTATTTAATATTTATAATAATTAATAAATAGATTAGACATGTACAAGGCATGAGTTAGAATACATTATTTTAATTTTTTATTTTAGATTTGAAATTTTGTAATTATCACAAATATTTTTTATATTTATTTTTTGATAAGTCATATGTAATACACGTGTGTTAAACAAGTATATATTAATGCAAAATYCTCCTAATTTATGYGTCTGCTTCGTATGCTTCGCTTGGATAATAAATATTTTTGGTGCTTCGGTTGCTTATGTGTCATCCGAGCATAATATATACATAATTTAATATTTTCTTTTTATTGTATCTTGYCTAATTTAATATTTTMTTTTTATCATATTTAGCCTAATTTAACAGTTTTCATTTATTTTATTTTGTCTAATTCAATAATTTTCTTTTATATTCCTAATATAAAAATATAAATAAGTCATATATAATTAGTAGAAAGAATCTAAATTAATTATTTTAATTAAAAGATAAATTGCAAATGAAATAATTTTAATTACAAAAATGAAAATATTAAATAAATTGTATTTATAAAATTTTTTTGAAATAATTTGTTTTTGAAATTTTAAATATTTGTATATGTGAATTATGATATATTTGCAATCATCGGAGTATCTAACTAAATATTAGTAATGAATTCAATCTAAATATTAAAAAATAAAATTATATAATAATTAATTATTATTTATTAGACAATGACACAATGCGAGAAGGTTTGAGAGCACCTTTTGAATTTTTCAAAGTATGTAATTATAATTATTAACAAAATCAATCTAAACACAAAAATATAAAATGAGTTAATAATAATTAATTAATATAGATTAGAGACGAGTTGAAAATGTGACATCTTTTTATTTTTTATAAGTATGTAAATATAATTATTAATGAATTTAATCTAAACATTAAAATATAGGAAATGACTACGGTGTCTTCAAGGTACCATGCCTCCCACTCTACGTGCATTTACATCCATCCATCTTTTAATATTTATAACTTTAAATTAATCCAACGGTTGATAATAGGTGAGAAAAGGTGAGGTATGGTACTTTCACGGTACCGTAGAACTTCCCTAAAATATAATATTAATTAATAATTATAATAATTAATAAATTGAACAGAGCACGGGTTGAGAACACGTCTTTTTAATTTTTTATTTTAAATTTAAAACTTTGTAATTTTCATAAATATTGTTTATATTTAATTTTTTAATAAATTACGTGTCATACACGGGTATTAAACTAGTAAAAAATAAACAAAATTTAGTTATTAAAAATAAGGAGTAGCCTATGTTTAAGTGTTTTACGTTTTGGCTACGCCATTTGGACGAGACCTAATTGGTCCAATTAACAATAAAATCTATGTCCGGATTTAATTGGTCCAATTAACAATAAAATCTATGTCCGGATTTAGTTTAAACAAAAAGATTGTTATGGTAATTATAAGGATTGGTTTGTTCTGATTTATGAGTAAATGTATTATGTGGTCGAATATTTTGATAGTGAGATTGATGTTTGTGTCGGATTTATTTTGTTTATATATGACTTTTTGTAAACCCCATTTTTAGCTATAAAATTAATATTGAAAACCTTAATTACTTAAAATAAGAAAAAAGGAAAAGAAATCTAGGCTACTAGCTTCTCAAATAAAAACATTTCTCACTAATTTCCTTTAATCAAGCTCCAATTAACTCAATTTGTTCTCAAAAGAACTTGCACTCTCGATTAGTCAATTTATCAGGAATTGCATTTTGCAGACCAACTGTGTAATTACTCCTCCAATCCAATAAGTCCGACGATAATGTCTGAAGTGAGGTGTAGTGTCGAATACTTCACAGTTGAAACCAGCGACGGCGTGAAACTCCACACACGAATCTTCAAACCCGAAGAAGAAGAAAAAGAAAAAGAGGATAATAATATCACGGTAGTTTTAGTGCACCCATATTCAATATTGGGTGGATGCCAAGCCCTATTGAGGGGGATCGCAACTGCGCTGGCCGCCAGAGGCTATAAAGCTCTAACCTTTGACATGAGAGGCGTGGGCCCCTCCACAGGAAAGCCCTCTCTCACTGGGTTTATTGAAATTCAAGATGTTATTGCGGTTTGCAAATGGGCTTCTTATAATCTCTCCGCTCATAGGGTTCTACTGGTGGGTTCCTCTGCAGGTATATCAATTTTTCATTTTTATGTATTTAGTTTTGTGGGCAAAGTGTAAAACAGATAGTTTGTTAGAGGGCAAAATGCAATTAACCCGTTATGATTTATGGGTCGTGGAACTTTGATTGCCATTTTTGGGGAAAGAGCATGATATATAATAGTCTTGATCTGTTATGGTTGTCGATCTTTGTGATGCTATTTATGTGCTTTTGAGGGCGTTCACCTATAGTGTTGCGATTTAGAAGTTGATTCTTGATGCAATTCTAAGTAAACGAAGATATGGAATTGAAATAGAAGTTTCAAAAAGTTCATTCTTAGATTTTATGAATTCATAACTTATGACACAGGTTAATGCTTCGATTCCCATGTATCCGAACTTAATTTGTCTAGCAGAAAACTCGGAATAAGATTTGGAGCGGTTTACTAAATATGCGTCTTAAGTGTATTTTGTTACATTATAATCAATACCCTTAAGACTATGGGATTGAACATAAACATGCATAATCGGGTTTTTGAGTTTTTGCAGTACTGATTGGAGTATATATATGGTTCTTTATGCTGTAATTGGAACGCGTGGTCACAAGAAAATAGTTTATATTACAATAGTGAAGTTATTGTTAAATGGTCTTATGTTAAGCTGCTTTGCTATGTTACTGACGACTTATCACTTATACTGACAAAAACTTGTGTCAGTCCGCCTAATGGAGTAAATTCCATTAAGCAGGGTCCAAACTTTAGTTTTTCAGTTTTCAATTTGGTTTAGTTTTTCTTAGGGGTTTTCATTTTTTATTATTTTTTTTTAATTTTTAGGTTTCAATTTTTTAGTTAGTTCTATTTTATTTTCTAGGATTTAGTTTTAGGGGACCTGATTAATGGTTAGACGGTTGGCCAGGTGTGTGCCTCACTTATATTTGGTGTTTCGTGCACTTTTTGGATTAAATTCTGGACGTCTGCCAACGTTTTAGAAGCACACCTGCATGTGAAATTAGATTTTACTGCTGTGATGTTAATTTTTGACGCTGTTATTTGTTTGATTAAGTAAGTACTTGTTCGTCAACTCAAATCCACTTTGCTTATCACGCGTTCAATTACCATGATTTATTTATTATTATTATTATTTGTGTGTGTGTGTGTGTTCGTCATACTTTTAGAACATACAATCTCTAGGTCTTATTTGTTGTCTCGATAATGGCCTGTATTTCTTTTTTGTACTCACCTATCATTCCTTTGATAATTTCTGGAAACAGGCGCCCCAATTGCTGGTTCGGCTGTCGATAAAGTCGAACAAGTCGTGGGTTATATGAGCTTAGGATACCCGTTTGGTCTAATGTCGTCGATCCTCTTTGGACGACATCATAAAGCTATTCTGAAATCGCCTAAACCGAAACTTTTCGTGATGGGTACTCGGGATGGGTTTACAAGCGTTAAGCAGCTGAAAAAGAAGCTGAAATCCGCAGTGGGCCGTACGGAGATGCATCTACTCAAGGGAGTAAGCCATTTTGAGATGGAAGGGCATGCTTATGATAATCAAATGGCTAGTTTAATTATGGATTTTGTTTCGTCATTGTAGACGAATATCCGTGCTGTACGATAAACAAAATGGAGTTGTTGATTCTCAAGTCATTCCAAGGGCTGTAATACACACACATATATTAACACCAGATGGAAATGGAACAGGGGATAGAAGGTCGAAAGATTGTATAGGTTATAGTGTAATTTGATACATTTTCGGTATCGAGAGAAAAGAATGAATTTCGAGATGACGTGATTAAATATGAGATGGATATGTAATGATTAAAATTGATGCGACGTAGAAATAGTAAAATATTATTGGTGTATGTGGGAAAAGTGTTCATTTTGATTGATAATAAAAGAAAAAAAGTGAGAGTTAGCAAAAAGTGTAATATATAGGTGATTCATATTCAATCGGATAATAATTTGGTAGTATTTTAATCACTGTTCTAAAACTTTTCTAAATTCTATTTGATTCCCATCAAAGCCCAAATGCGATATATAATTATTTGTCTTAATTAGGGTTTCTCATCATGATTATTCAACTGGTACTCCATATGAATCCATATTCCAACTTTGGGATCTGAAAAAGGTGAGCATGTTTGTTAATTAGAGGTTCCAAGATGAAAAATCTAAAGGTGGCCAACTTGTTGGGGTTGGCATATAAAACAAGATTTAAGGTACAAAGTCCAAGCAAGCTTACCAGCTAAACCTAGCTGTGGTACTTTCATTGGTTTGCAATAATTAAAGATGCTAAAACCCAAAAACTAAGTAAAGTAAAGATGGGTAGCAGTGATGTTCTAGTGATAAGTCACATGATGACACATGTTCAATAATGGTCAAAATCAGCCTCACATGTGAATTCCAATCCATTCAAAATAAACAAAATAAGTGTTAATTAATAAATAACATTGTATTAAGATTTTAGATTTAGACCAAAGTAGTTAAATGGCCATCTCATAAAGAGAAATCACAGACACGAAATTTGTGTCACAATATGCAATACAGCGTTGAGAATTAAATAAGATGAAAAACAAATAAAATCTCATTATTAAAATTTAATTTGAACAAAATTTTGAGCACACTCGTTAATCTTTTATTCGGTAGGCCTTATGGTTTTACGATAAGGCGCGGGGATTGAATTTTGCCAGCTCAAAAAGTTCCTTAACTTAGTGTCATGTGCGACAATTTGACTCGGTTTGACTTAATCTTAGCCTTAAATTATAGTCCCTTTTCTTGAATACTTTTACGAAAAAACACATGTCCTGTCAGGCTAAAGCACAAGGCACAACCATGAAATTCAAATATCTTCACATTATAACTTGAAGCAGCCTTAAAATCTCCACTCTTACATTTTCTCAAACAGAGAATCAAACGATGAGAAACAATTCCAAAACAAAATTTTTTCTCACCTCATTTATACTCTTCTTACATTTACAAACTTGTTTTGCTATGCATGTCTCACATGAAACAGAGAATCATGTAATATTTGGAGATAAAATACACTCAAGAAAATTGCTTATTTCTGTAAATTCAATTTCTACAAATAAAGGGATGCTGAGCGGAACCATGGTCGAGCCGGAGAAAGCAGTGCGAAACGGGCTAAGGGCAAAGCCACCAACTTCTTCAAATCCTAATCACAACAAATGAGGTCTTATTTCCGAAATTCCATGTACATTTAGGTGAAAGAGAGATCGAATGTGCATCTCGATCTTTCGATAATTTTTGCAGTTGTCCGTTTTTATTTATTTTTTATTGTTAGCTATATTTCAAATCATGTTTCATTTTGTATTTCGATGTACTTAGGTGAATGGAGTGTGTATATGCACGATGATGTCATTATTGTACACGTGACATTCAGATAGTGTATTGAAACACCAGATGAAACATGGTTTGAAATAAGAGATCCGGTCATCATTAATATAGTTCTTTTCTATATCTTTACTCCCATTTTTTATATGTAACTAAAATTAGGTGGATACAGAAGAAATTGGTGTAAAGCAGTTACTAGGTGTGATTTCTTTAGGAAAATTAATTTGTGCCTGCATTATGTATTTGCCTGGTGGCTGTAATTAATGTACAAGTTTCATGTATTAGTTATACTTTTTCCTTGTTCGAGTACAATTCATTTAGACATAAAAAATAAAGCTTCTATTGTTTTAAGTAATGCTTAATATTGTTTTTAATCAAATAATATTTTTATTTATTTTAAAAAAATATTATTTTTTCATCAACAAGTATCACTATTTCACTATAAGTTGATCTCACAATTCTTGTATTCATTTCAATTCTAAAACCAACCTTCCATTTTTATCCATGGCATATAATCCTTCCGATCATGAACCAACGACATGACATACCTTGGGATTCAAGTAAAAATCCTAAATATATAAAGAACTAAATAAATAATTAGTGTAGACACCCGCGTAATATATATGTCGGCATAAAAAAATAAATACATAATAAAATAAAATTGAAAAAATAAAATTTAAAAATTAGAAATTGAATTATTAATGCAATAAAGAAAATGTTCACTTGAGGTTTTGAAAAATTTATTTGTAAACAACATTTGTTGTCTCATTAACAAAGTTACCATCGTCATCGCAACATAAGATTTTTAATCCTTTACGACTCTTCACCCGAGAGATGACGACACAGAGTTGGCCATGGCTAAAAACAGGTCTTGGTAAGTACAAACCAACATTGGATAGAGTTTGATCTTGACTGTTGTTTATAACCATTGCTAAAAAGGCAATGATCTCTAAGTAGAACCCGAGTGGGTATACCATGGACCCAGGACCATGGTATAAGGTACACCGGGTCCCCAATTTCATTCCACGTCGGCAACACAATTGGACGCCTGCAACAAAATTGGACGCGCCTCTCTTTTCAACCCCCCGTTCACGCGCCTTTCTTTTCACCAAAAGTGAGAAAAACCTCTGCAAATTCCCGCTATTTCAGACGCTTCGTTTTTTTCACCAAAATCTCTTCAATCTCCAAGCAATTTTCAGACGTTGCAATTTTCATCTTCTCCCAGAAGCTGAAACAATTTTCTTCAAGCAAATATCATCTTCCACCGGACGCTGCAACAATTTTCTCCGAACAATTCTCATCTTCTCCGCCTGTAAGTTTTTAAATTTTTTCTTTTTCAACTTTCAGTTCAGTTCACACACTGGTACATGTTTCAGCATTGATTGATGATGTTTCATCGTCGACTGATAATGATTCATCATAGAACGCTTATTACTTCACAAAATTTAATTATATACTTTCGATTCTTCCGATTCTAGGGTTTAGCCATCAATTGATGTTGATTCATCTGTATTTTAACTATATGCTTTCGATTCTATAGTTCAACCATCGATTCTCTGTATGATGATATCTGCATGTTCTATGTTTCAAAAATTGTGATAAGATTTTATATGTACATTTTGATGATATGTGCAAGAACAGTCTGATGATATGTGCAAGAACAATCTGATGATATGTTCCCGATCTGATCGATGATATATCATTTGTGAACCTCATATTACTTTTTTTTCTGCGAATATATGAGTTTTCATATAGTAACAATGGTATGTGCAAGAACAATATGATAATATGTTCCAGATCTGTAATGATATATTTCATATCTGTATAATGTTATATCATTTTTGAATTTTATTTTACTGCAAATATAGATTGACTTTATGATGATATATACAATTTCTGTATGATGATATATTCATGTTCTGTGTAATGATATATTTTTTAGTTTTTGATAATATATACTCCTATATGTTCTGTGATTAAATTTTCATGTTCAGTGTGAATATACGTGAATGATATGTGTATGATATGTATATGATATGTGCATATTATGTGTGATATATGTATAAGATATTTGTGATGATATTTTCATGTTCAGTGTGATGATAACTATATGATGTGTGTGATGATATTTCCATACTCTGTGTGATGATATGTATATGATATTTGCATATTATGTGTGATATATGTATAAGATATTTGTGATGATATGTCATGTTCATTGTGATGATAACTATATAATATGTGTGATGATATGTGCATATTATGTGTGATATTTGTATAATGACCTTTGATTTTATTTTTATCCTTTTATTTTTTGTGTTTAATTATAGATATGAAGAAAGCAACCAATTTATAATTGGAGCAATTAGATACTCCAATTGTAGTTAGTAATCAACAGGGTATATGTCTCACTCTTCAAGAGGAAGACCTACAGAGAAAGATATATGAAAAAAGGACAAAGGGGAGGAAGAAGAAAAATTTGATTGAGGCACCATCGATGGTTGAGAAACATCCTTCTCCTACTCTGAAAAAGAAGAAGCAAGAAAAAAAGAAAATACCTATTGAAGCACCTGATGCAACAACAATTGTCGATAAACCCAGTTCTGAATTTGATATAGTGAAAAATGCCATAGAGAATCAGTTACAAATCGAGAAGGAAAAGTTGATTGTCAAGCAACGCAAAACACAGTTGCCGAAAACTGATTTTGAAAAAACTGCTTCTGCAGTTCAAGTTTTCAAACGGGGTGGTACTCGCAAAAAGAGTCTGATTGAGAAGAAAACACAATTACAAAAAAAGAAAAAGGTTTGCTATTTTTATTACTTTTCTACTTTAAGATAATATTTATATTCCAAATTGAAATTAACACACATACACTGATATACGCAGGCGTTGATATACAGATTGCACCCTTTGAAGAGAAAAAAAATGAGAAAAAAGAAAAAAATAAAACCAGCTGAGGTTTGAATTTCTTAACAATAATTATAATACACTATTGTCATGTTCATGTGATGATATGTAAATAATGTGTTTGATGATATATAACTGGTGTATATGATATATGTGATTATTTGTGTTTAGTGTATTAGATGATATGTAGTTGATGTATCGGATGGTATGTGGTTGGTGTATATGATGGTATGTGTTTAGTCTATGTGATGGTATAGGAGAATATGTAACTAGTATAAGTAATCATATGTGGCTATTATATGTGTCTAGAATGTATGATGATATATTCCTCATGTATAAGATGATATGTGATTGCTTTATGTGATGATATGTGGCTGGTGTATAGGATGATATGAGATTTCTATATGTGATGATATATGGCTGGTGTAAGAGAGATATATGGTTGTTTGTGTTTGGTGTATTAGATGATATGTAGTTGGTCTATGAGATGGTATGTGGTTGGTGTATGTGATGGTATGTGGTTGGTGTGTAAGATAATATGTAGCTACTATATGTGTCCAGTATATATGATGATATGTGCCTGGTGTATACGATGATATGTGATTGGTGTATAGGGTGATATGTGACTGCCGTATATGATGATATGTAGCTGGTGTATAAGATTACATGTGATTGGTGTATGTGATGATACTTTTGTTTGTGTTTGATGTAATCAATACATGGTATGTGGTTTGTGTATGTGATGGTCAATTTTATTTATTTTTCAGGTTGTATTGCAGCAAATTCGTAAAAGAAAAGAACCTGCAACTGACTTAGCTAATCCTCCTCCTCAGAAAAAGAAATTTTTTCGTAAATTTAACCCAAATCATATCCTGTTTAGGACATCTCCTAACCCTCTCTTCAAACTGATATAACATCTGAATGAAGAACAGAAAGAGGCAGTCAGGGATATTGGATTTGTAGGAATGTTGAAGTTATCAACTTGAGAAAACCATGCTGAGTTGGTAACATTTCTGATACAGCAGTTTGATTGCTTCAGATGCTCAATTAAATTGGAGAGAGATGAATTAAAAATTGAGGAGGAAGATGTTGTGTCTGTTTTTGACTTGCCGTTGGGAGAAAAATATGTGACAGAAGCTTTGTCTGAAAAAGGTATTTTTAAATTGTTTACATTAGTTATATTAACTCGCCTTAATTACACTATAACATGTACGTATTCTAAATAATTTTATTTTTTAATGCATGTACTAAAAAAGATGATGAAAAGTATAAAGATTTTGGTAAAAGAATGGCAGCAGCGGTGGGGGGTTTCAAATGCTGCACCTTTTACATTGAAAATTGGTGAAGCTCTCCAATCAAGGAGTGACTACGGTGATGACTTCAAATGCGACTTTGTCGTATTTGTTGTCACTACCATGTTCAAGTCACACTAGAATCGCAAAGCTAATTACAAGATTCTGAAATGCCTTGAAGATGTGAACGAAATCAGGAATTTTAATTGGTGCCATTTTATGATCAATTGCCTGATTTCGTCAATTGAAGAATGGAAAACAAGCACATCAGTGAATAAGTTTTTTGCAGGGCCCACAATTTTCTTAATGGTAACCATATGTGAATTACTACTGAATAAAGTGATATAAAATACTAAGAAATAAACTTCTCTAATATTAATGTATTTTGTGCAGTTATGCTATCTTGATAGAATGGAGTTTTAAGGTGAGGCGGGCAAATTCAAGAAGATTCCCAATTTGCTCAAATTGGGGATCAACAGAACTAGAAAAGAGGTCAGAGGAGAAAAAAAATCTGGAGGTTTTGGAAGGGGAAAGGTTGTAGAAAGATTTTTGAAGAATGAAGACGATAATAATATGGTATGTGTTTAATTCTGTGTTTAAAGATTTGAGAAATGTTTATGTGATGGTATGTGCATAGTATGTGTGATGGTAAGTCTATGGTTTGTGTGATGATTATGAATATGTTATTCTTTATATTTTACAAGCACTGATGATGATGAATCTATATTTGAGATTTGTGATGTTATTAATGTAATATTAATTTCTTCTTTCTGGAATTACAAATGTATTTTTAAGAAGTTATTGATGATAATATGTGTATGGTTTATGTAATGGTATCTGCATAGTCTGTGTGATGGTTTGTGCATGGTATGTGTGATGATACTTGAATATGTTATTCTTTATACTTCACAAACACTGATGATGAATATATATTTGTGATTTGTGATGTTAT
>BMAC01000348.1:650082-678311 GCA_014905375.1 Phtheirospermum japonicum
AACTACATATCATCATATACACCATAGACACATCATCACATATAACATCCACACACCATCTACACATTTTGAATCACCAAAAAATTTATTTGTTAAAAAGAAATTCTAAGATTAAAAAATTACAGAACTAAAGAACAAACACCAGTCATAAAAAAATACTAACTATAAACTGAAAAGAATTACAACTCAAAAGAATGTGGCAATAGTGGAAGCTTTGAACTCGTATTCGGACTAACAACTATGAAATTTGAACTCGATGTTGGACCAACACTCGAATGCACAACATAACTGTCTCCGGCAAATGTAGAAATACCATCCTGAAAAAAAATAGAACAGAATAAAAAAACGACCACATTACAGAAAAATAATATATAAATTACAGAATAAATACCTGTAGACTTTCTACGCCCTTTTTAGTTTGTGACTCGCCAATTTGCGCTCGATTTCTTTTTCCTTTCGCTTGGTTGTACTTCTTCTCAAGTATACTCTTCTCCCTTTTATTCCGCTTACCTTTCTCACGACAACTTTGAGGATTTTGAATAACACAACTCAGAGATGGATCAATAGAGTCTTCAAAATAAATGGGGCCGACTTCACGTATAATACTAAATTTAACACTTTCAAAAGTTTCTTCACACTTCGATCGAGCTTCAATATTGTCTTCACTCGCTAAAATCAACTTCTGAAACTTTCTATTCATTTGGATACTCCATAATGAGCCCGCCATTGATTTACTTGAAGAATCAAATACAGGAACATCATCTAAAACACGATCACTAACAATATCCTTGCGCCATCTTTTTGTAACATATCTCTCCGGGATAGCACAAACACAATGTATATTCATTACACGCAAACAATGACAACACAAAATACCAACCTCAAAAAATAACTTGCACGTGCAAGATACCGACAAATATGTAGCATTAAAAGTCAATGCATGTTTTATAACATCCCTACCCTCAACCCATACATGATATGTCATAGTAGACCCTTCTATAGAGAATAAAGATTGATGACATGCAGTCCCTTTCATATATTGATCTTCAAATAAATAGAAAGTTTTAATTGTATACACATCTCTGGCGTGTAAAACCAACTTTACATCATTTAAGGCCATAGAGGGTGTACCTAGCATGAAACGTACGTCATCTTCGTTCTCTTTACTCCTCCACTCGGACACAACTCCAATGAACATGTTGTAGAAATCTCAAAGCCCATCCGTCTTTGATAATTTCCTTGTAAGAGCATGATTTGTGCTCTCGCTTCTTTGAGAAGATAAAGTTAAACGCAGGACACCATTTTGCTCGTATATCATAAAGCCTTTTTAACCAAGCATTATTCTGACATCCATAATCTGTAAGCATCCTGAAATAAAATAGAAAATCAAGCATTACTGATACATATTAAAACACTTTATACCAAAAATATCATTAGAAAAAAAAGAAAACTCTGAAAACCTGAATCTGTTTCAGATATCATCACACATTAGTGACACATTCCATCACTCAACACTCATAGTTACCATCACACTTTACTTCCACCTATCATTACCAAAAAAGCAAAACCCTAAAAACAGATTGTATTTCACATATCATCACATTACGTACACATATATCATCACGCACTACATACACATATCATCACACATTGCTGACAAATATCATCATAATTTACTTTAGAAAAAAAGAAAACTCTGAAAACCTGAATCTGTTTCAGATATCATCACAAACTGCTAACATATATCATCACATAATTCTACTACATATCATCATATAATAAGTCCAAATATCATCACATATTGCTGCAATATATTATCAACAAAAATTAACAGACAAGTTAAACATAAAAAAATTTACTTACTTTTCCCAGTAAAACTGGAATTTAGCCTCTGTTTCAATGTATTTGAGCAAATAATTGAAAATGTCTATGAAACCTTTTTGACTTCTTAGCGATCTGATATTTATCTTCGAATTTTCCCCAATATGCCAAACGCAGAGTCGAGGTCGTGACATTGAGAAAATCTTAGAAATAGCAGCAGCCATGGCAACAGATTGGTCGGTCATTATTGTAATAGGGTGCTTACCGCCCATAGATCTCAAAAAAGCGCCAAACAACCACTCAAATGACTGAATTCTCTCATTCATAAGGAACCCACACCCAAACATTACATTTTTACCATGATGGTTCATTCCGACAAATGGACCACAAATCATATCGTATTTGTTAGTGCGATACATAGTATCATGCACCAACAAATCAACAAATAATTCGTAATCCTACCGCATACGACCATCTCTCCAAAAAAAACTACAAAGCCTAAACTCATTACTGACCTCAAAATTGAAAAAAAAAGTCCTTCTCATTAGCTTGCCTATTTTTAAAATCTTGAATTAAAGTGTTCGAATCCGTACCATCAAATACGTTCGATTTACTCAATGCGTTATATGCATCTCTAATGCTAAACCCTAAAAAAGGTGAACCACCGGACTGGTTTTTAAAACCCGAACACCATCGGCCACACCAACACCACTTTTTTTTTAATTTTTTAAGGTAAGCAAGTTGAGTCGGACAAATTTGTCTATGAGATGGAAGAAGATGACTAGATGAAGGTGGACATAATGTATGGTTATGATCATTTTTATGTGCAGTAACAACCCACAAACCACTACGATCAATATCAAATCAAATAAAAGAAGGACAACCTGTTCTCACATCTAATTTCGCATAAGACCTGCTTTTTTTTTAAACTTGTTTCTATCCAGCCTTAGTACAAAGAAACATTTTCATCGAAATTGAGCCATCAACCCTCTTCCTATCCCTCTCCTTCATAACACTAAACCCAACCCTAAACGCATGATCATTATACAAATAATAAGCCTCGTCAATAGAACTTACTATTATGCCAACCAAATCATCATCACGCATTGCTCTCTCAGCTGACTGACTATCATCATTCACTACATAAGACAAAAAAATAAAACAAACCAAAAATATGTGATTCATACAAATATTAATCACATATTAATACTATAGATCATCACATAAAACTGAGACAACTCATCATATATTACATTCAGTTATCATCACATTACACATTCAGATAGCATCACATTCAACATTCAGATAACATCACATACAACATTCAGATATCATAACATTCTACATTCAGATACCATCACATTCTACATTTAGATATCATCACATTATACTTTCAAATATCATCACATTCTACTTTCAGATGGCATCAAATACAGACTGACATATCATCACATTCTACATTCAGAATCACATACAGACTGACATATCATCACATTCTACATGCAGATATCATCACATTCTACATTCAGATATCATCACATTATACTTTCAGATGGCATCAAATACAGACTGACATATCATCACATTCTACATTCAGAATCACATACAGACTGACATATCATCACATTCTACATTCACATATCATCACATTCTACATTCACATATCATCAATTCTACATTCAGATATCATCACATTCTACATTCAGATTTCATCACATTCTACAATCAGATATCATCATATACAGAATCACACATCATAACACATTCCCTTCCATGAATCGTAAAAGGAGAAATCATATACCTGCTTCTGTAATAGAACAACTTTCATCATTGTTCGAACTCGCACCATTCCCAGAAACTGGAATATTTGCAGTAGAAACACAAATCGGAAGAGCTGCCGCAATAAAAATAGAAATAGCTTAAACCTAATTCAATACGAAAATAAATCAACTTCAAAAAATAACTTACCCTCGATAAGATTCGCGGCGATTGGGACCTGTAACAGATTCAAGTCCATTTAGAATTGAAAGAATTTGTGCAACAGCAATTGATTCGGCGGTAATTGATGAAAATTGTAGAAAATCGTGGACGATGATTGATGAAAATTGTAGAAAAATCCAACAGTTGTTAAATCAAGGAGAATAATCGGTGATGATAAATCTCTCGGTGCTGATCGATTATTATTCAGATTGAAAACCTCTTGTTCGATTTTTGTTCAGATTGGCGATGAAGTTTTTGGTCGATTGCGATTTTTTGGTCGATTTTTGTTCAGATTAGGCGATAGAATTTTTGAGAGCAGCGCGTGTGGTTGAAAGGCAATCAGAAAAAAGAAATGGAACAGGCGCGTGTAATTCTGAAATGGCCTTTTATATGGGAGAATGGGTGCACCTTATAAGGTGCACCCGGGTCCAACTAATAATTTGCCCGGGACCGGGCTGCAAACATTTTTCTTCAAATCGGTAACTGAGGGTCGTGTTTGGATAAGATAATGAGCCGCTGATTTGTAGTCGAGACTTGAAATCTGAAAGACAGGAAGCTTTTGGAGTTAGCTAGCTATTAAATGCTACTTTGCAGAAGAGAGAGATTAATTAGACACTTGAGTTAAATTAATAGAGTTTCCAATTTTTTTCTGTAAAGGGTCCATGTAGGATGCCACCTTCTTGTTTGCATGCACAAATTGCAGTTGCAAATTCCACGACAAACGGGGCAAACCCAGTTTAGGTTTTCATTTGCTTCGAGCACGTTTTCCTCATATCTGCAAGAAAATTGTTCTCGATAAATATTGTTCAATTTTATTAATATAAAAATGAATTCATATATCTGAATCTTTCGCCAACATATAGTGAACTATTATTATTATTATTGCTGAGATAATCTAAAGATAGTTCAATTAAGTAAAAAAAATGTTTAAGCAACAGTTATTAACTGAAATAATTAATTTGGACTGGTAGACGGATTCTAGCAAGATTCACGACTCAACAACTTAAATGAGCTCGATTCAAGCTTACGTAGAGATTTACTTAAAATGCAATGACCTATTACAACTAATATGCCCCTTTGAACGAATAATACACATTCAGAAAATAAAATGAATTTAAACAATCCCAAACACATTATAAACTTGATTGTACTACAAATTCAACAGACTATTGGAATTACAGAATAACACAAAAAATAAAAAATCACATATATACAAACAAACAAACAAACAAACAAACAAAAATTAGATGAGTGAATGAAAAACTAAAATCAAGACCCAATGAATAAAAAAACAGACGTAGAAACAAAACATAAAAATAATTTATAACACATCAAGAAAAAAAAAGAAATAAATCCGCATATTTGTTACCAAGAAGAAGAAGAAGAAGAAGAAGAATTCTTAACAAATAAGAATCAATTATTTTTAAACAATCAAATTGAAACTTCTTCAAATAACATGGAATTATAGAACATGGAATAAAATAATTAGAGACTTGACAAATAATTAGAAACTATCAACATCAAGGAGATAAGAAATCATGGCATGATTACAAACAATTCTGAGGTTTAGCCAAATAAAGAAATTAATCACAAACACCTATTAAAAATAAATTAAATATTATATATTTTCTCCTGGACTTATTATCTCTATAAATCAATATAAATATTGATCACATCCGAACCATCCCACCCTAGCTTTCATCAAACCTTAATAATAACTATAATCAGACTCAAAATAATCATAAATAATTACTAAAACCTGGGGAGTTTTTACATTAACTTGGTTTTTTTTCCCTTTAGTATTTGTCCAAGAGCTTTCTTTGCTGAAGAAGACCCATTTTACTATTATTTCTCAATTGTCTTCATAAGGATTTCAAACAAAGAAATATCAAAATGATCACCAGTATCATTTCAAAGTAAAAATCTTTTTCTGTTCTGTAATACCATGAGAATAACATTTGTGAAAAAAGACTTGCATAATAAGAACTCCAACTAAATGTGAAAAAGTTACCTCCAATCCAATTTAAAGTATTATCTCCATCATCCAATTTAAAATATTATCTCTCATATCTGAGCAAGTCTACTATGTGACGGCCACACGAATCATTTATCATGTGACGGAGCTCTATACCTATTCAAACTCAGATTTGATCCATCAAATTGGGTCGGATTAGACAGATTTATTGGGTTTGGGGCTCCATCACATGACAGAAAACTCGTGTGACCGTCACATTTGAGTCTTTGCCCTCATATCTAGCTTCCTACAACTCCATATTTAGAATGTAAATTTACAAAGACAATTAAATAGAGTAAAATATTACAACTTATTTTTTCATTGAGAAAAAGTTAAATATAATTTGTTTGTATGCTTTAAATAGGCATGACAGATATGATAAAAATCAGGTAGTTACTTTTAAATTTGATAACATTATTTTTTATCATTGGTTAAAAAATATATACATGAGTAATAATGAAATAACATAATAAAATACATAAATTAGATGTTATCAATTAAAAGGACGGATAATAAACTACCAAGATATAAGCCCATTAAAAACATATCTAAAAGTAAAATCAATAGATATGAAAAACAATTTTGAAGCAGTCATCGATCAATGGTTTTTCTAACAAAATCTAGCAACCATTTTAATTATGAACAAACTCAAACATAAATTAAAAACTTATCAAACATAAAAAGATAGATCTGAAAACACCAAATAATAATAACACCCTCATATACAAACTATATATTTTTATGGTAATAATTCAATAACATTGACGATTCAAACAAGGAATGCTATCACATCATTTAATATCTTTTATAAGAGAAAATCAATTGATGGTATAAATTTATAATTGAAAGTCTAATAAATGCAAATTATCTTATATGTGCTTGCCATAAAAAAAAAGGGGGAATCATAAACTAAAAATGGAATCAAATAAAATATCATCAAGCATCAATCACCAATCTGATAGGAGATACGAAATTTATAAATTTATCTAAATAATAATACCATATATCTAACAAAGATTTATAACACAAATAAAGCCCGTGAAGAACAAAATTGTATGTAGAATAGTAGCACACATGGCATTAACATACATATTTGAATAAAAATTCACATATAAATCATACGTTTGTACAAATTCTTATAAAATCTCAAAAAAATAGCTGTAATGTGGATTACCACCGAAAAATGTGTAAACCGCTCCTCTTCTTCTTGAGCATCCCGGTCTGTCATCAAATATAATATTAATGGAAATATCAATATTATACACTGCTGCAGAATTGTTCATACACGACAGTTATTTGGGCCTTTCAACGGCGGTTTTGGAACCGCCGTTGAATAGACCGCCGTAGTCGTTTACAGTGGTTTTTGAACTGCTGTAAGAAGTATCACTTTTAACGACGGTTCTTGAAAATTACCTTATAGAAAGTCTATTTTCCACAACAAACATTGAAAAAATATCTTCTACAAAGTAGTAAAAAAATTAAAAAAAAAAAAGAAATGGAAGCAGGTGCACCAATTTTTAGAGATTCATTACTTTTATATCACTTTTCTAATTTTTCATCAAACTACTATTAAATAGTTCAAATTACAACCAACACAAGAAGTTATCACTTAAAAACTATCTACTGATGATATTTTAGTACTTGATAGGAGCGATAATGTCAAGATGGGCGCCAAGCTTCTCCTCGACAACCTTCTCAGCTTTAACTCTCATTTTCGTCAACCTTTCCGTGGGCCCGACAGCTGAGAGGCAGCCTGCAAATACCACAATCCATACTCAGTTCTATTTACAGAAAACAAACCATGTAAAATAAAAGGACTACGAAATACTCAAGAATCGGTTCAAATATTCTAAAATGTTGAAATGATCAACTTTTTTAGTTCTAATTGATCAAGTTTTATCATTATTTTGTACATAGCTATGTCACCAAATAAACAGGTTCATAAGAACAACACTTATGAGTATTATTATTAATCTGACCAAGACACATATAAAGGCACCTCATACTCATCTGCTCTCTTTGTCGAACTAATAAACCTGATGATTGGACCGGATGCTACCTTAGCGACCTGGCCCGTATCATTGCCATCACCAGTTTTCTAGACTGGGCCCGAAACATGACCACTCATCGGTTGCTCGGTCGATTTTCTTTTCCTGTCAGTTTTCAACCAAGAAAAGAATGAGTCTCTCCATGATTTCCTATTCGATTTATATTTATCTAACTAAAAATTCTCAGCATCTGAAGTCCACTTGCATGAATTCTTTCTGGCTTCTTCTAAGAACTGAAAGAAAGACTTAAACATGTTAAAATTAGAATCATGGTTTTAAAAGTACCCTAAGAAAATATAATATTACATGTAAGACAAATTAACCCAAGAGAATCTTCATGTTAATCAAATTCATCTGCGGTTCTTGGATGTATAATTATAGACATATTCATCCTTACCTGGGATTTAATAAAACAAAACTAAGAAATTCTTTGCATATATATATATATAAAATCCCAATTGTTAGTATGAAAATCTGAATCTTACCTCGTAAAAAGTAAATAAATGAAATAAGAGTATAAAATTTGCCACCCTTCATTACATTTATTGGTCTTGATCTTGGTAGAGAAGGCAAATACTTGAGAAAATGAAAAATCACAATCAATTTATCGATAATGAAATTAGAATATGAGATTAGGCAAATACTTGAGAAAAGTTGAATTGCCATATGAATGAAATTAGAATGTGAGATTTGCAAACACTAAAATGTGATTAAAGGGAAAAAAATTTCTAAAACCTAATAATCAACTTTTTTTTAGTCATAATTGCAAACATCGACACTCCCTTAAAGTAACTAAAGTCTACATATCTGTGTTTAGTTAGACATCTAATTTTCCATTCAAACTGTGTATCATCTCATGTTCCAATATTATGATTACACTAAGTATATTGATGATATCATTCATGGAATATGAAAAGGAAAGATGTCTAAATATAGATTATTTTATGAAAAAATTGTGACCACTAAGAAAAGGGAAACCTAAATCAAATTACCTCCTCTAATGGAGGTCTTCTTGGTCTATGATCATTGTATGAAACTGATCTCTCCACCTGTTTCAAGAAACGCAAATAATTATATTAGATCAAATACCAATATTAGTTAATTATGTTTCCCCCCTAAAATTACAATAACAATTTGTTAATTTTTGAGTTGAAGAGCCTGGACTCTTGGTTTTTTCTAGGAGGTGATTCCAGTTATTGCTCATAAAACCCCTACCCTTGGAGTCATAAGTCCTTTTCAGCAAACAGTTGATGGCATAAATGAACTGTGTCTTGAGTTTCCAAGTTTTTGTAAAAAGTTAGAACAGTGTTACATATCCAAAGCCAGTTTTCGTATTGGATAATAACCTTGTAGTGAACAAAGAAAATACTCAAAGCAGCTCAAAAAGATACCGTGTTTTACATGAATACATAATAGGAAGGATCAATTCCTTTTACCCATTTTAGTTTAGGAAATAAATAAGACAATCAAAGTTACCAATTAAATACAAACTAATTTCCAAAATGAAGTCCCAGACAACACTTGTTTCCAAATTACAATCCCTGTTTTATCCAATTGACAACAATTAATTGAAGTAGCCATTTAATATGAGAGAACTGTTGAAACTGAGATAAATTGACTCTCTCACACACCTTCAGAAACTGGAAAGGAAAAATACCTGGGCAGGGGTAGATGTGAGAGTGGGAAAGAAATGGCGGCTTGTCTGAGTCTTTCGGCCGGTTGAAGAGCGTGTCCAGAGACGTGGCAGCAACAGAAGAAAGCTTCGATAGAACGGGATCAATGAATATGCATAGAGAACTGAACCAAAACAACTTTAGAGAGAAATTTATACAAACAAAAAAATGAGGAAATTGAAGATTGTAATGTAGAAATTCAGGAGAAATAAAATAAACTGCAGAATTAAGTTATTGATCTCATAAAATTAAACGACAAAAGAATTCATGAATTTGTACATCCCTCTTCAATTAAACCCTGCAAATTACTTTATAATTCACCAGATGACACCATGAACTCACACAAAAAAAATCCAAAAAAACAAACAAACTAATCTCATAAGAAATCAAGACGAAGAAAATTAATTAGCGCAAAATGTTTTGCAAGAAACTACAGGAAATCATAAATTATGCAAATCAATTACCTTCGTTTGCTGTTGTTCGGGTTCTATCGCAACCACTTGGAGCTCCGGCAAGTCCCAACCGACGCAAAGCACCTGCAATCAGATACCAAACAGAGTTAAGGATAGAATAGGGTAATAACACAAAGTAAATACCAGACAAATGAGATGATATAAGGCTGAAACGAAGAAACCCTCTTTCACGGAGAAAGATATCGTCGATCTGGGCTGCACGGTGCCGACGATGAACTCCGGCTGATCTTCTTCGAACAGGCTCAGATCTCCCGGAACTCGGATTCAAACATACCTTTGGATTCAGACATGTGTGGAGTCAAGCTGAGGCTGAGTTCGCCAAAGCTGCCCTTCACTTTCAAATACTGACTCAAAAGGCTACAGGTCTGCAAGAAATTGGATCTCCCGCCGGGAAACCTGCCAGAATCTACTTTTTCAAACCCGCCAAGAAATTCTTAATAATTCTGAAAATACCTCCTATTAATTTGAATAAAAGATATATCAACCACAGAAAATCGCAGATCGAAAACTAACTTCAACACTCTTACTTACGATCCATTCAATTATCAAGGGTTATGGTGCTGGGGGAGGCGGAACCGGAACTGGGACGCCGGTGACTTGACGGCGACACCGTGCCAGCAGATGTCGCCACAACACATCTCGTGGTCGTGGTCCCGCGACACCATGAGCGCTTGCGTCACCTTGCGCGAAACATCCCAAGTGAGGTTCGCGATCAGAACCCTAAATAAATAATACAAAAGAACCCTAGTTTATTTGAAAAAAGGCATCCAAGATTCATTAGTATCGAAAAAATAGTTGAAGAGAAACAGCGGAGAGAGGGGATATAAACAAAACTCTAACTTTGTAGTGAAAAGAAGAAATTGAAAAAAATTGTTATTTATACCCAAGCTAAAAATCCTCAAAAGGTAACATTTTAACACAAACCATTAGAAGTTGACAACTCAGCATCCAAACCTATCAAGTGATGACACATGTCATCCGAATCTATTGCTAATTGACACATAGAATAGGGTGTCAACAATATTAACAAATATGGTGGATATCAAAAGATGAAATATGCACTTTTACAAAAACGAATCAGACGGTGCATAAAAGTCTTATGTAGAACCGATGTATGGTTCAACGCGGGAGCCAAATTCTTAGACCGTTGGATGTGCAATTTTTTTTATCCCAAATTTGCGTGTAGACTAATCATTTATTCTCATTTTTCTATTTTCAATCACATCTGGACACCTTTGAAAAATGAAAACAAAGTAATTATTTGCTGCATTACTCGTACTAACTTCACTATTTATTTAGTCAAATATTTCTATCTACGAATTATTTTTAATAATTCACCTCAATTATCATCATTATTGTTTGATCTCGTTATCCATCAGACTCGAAAATTCAATTCTCACTTTTTTAAAATCTCTTTACGCACACTTTTCTTGAAAATGGAAGTGAACAAAAATGAAAGTTCAGAAGAAGATTTTTGCGGTTTTTTTAATTTGAATTTGCAAAGTTTTTTAATGGGCAAAATCTTCGTTTGGATCGAGTATTATAAGAGAATTTTGTTATTATAGCAATGTCAAATTCTATATATTTTACATGAGTAATTTATCAGAGAGTAGGTCTAAGATATCAATTTTCAAAAAAATACCACTTTATATCACATTCTACCGTTCAATTCGCCCCCACCCATTCATCTTAATAAATAAAAAAATATGATCTGTTTTTTATCTCTCCCACACAAACGGACACACATAACTGTACTCACCCACCGTTGGACACCTGCCGCCCACCACTGCCCGTTGTTCGTCGATCGCCGTTCACCAATTAGTTTTTTTACAAAACTTATGTTGTGGGAATTGTCTCGTCTTCATCGTTCTAGACCCAAAATTGATTTTACGATGTAATGATCCAATCATCGTATATCTGATGTAAAAGTTACAAATCCATCAACTTTGATTCACTAGGCCAAACTATGATCAATCACCATATCTCAACTCCCTCGTTCAAAACTACAAAACTACCGAATCAATTTTTTTTTTTTAAATATCGCCAAGTAAACACATCAAAATCTGCTCGGCTTAAAATGTTACAAAACTAGTTAAAAGCATCACAAATATTGTTATAAGTAGAAACACGTGCCATAATTCTTTTCAAATCAAAGTATCACAAATTCAGTATAAAGTACAACATATTGAGTTAAAAGTATCACAAACTCATGTAGTTATTCTTTTATTTTCACATCTCTCTCTATGTATAACGAATATGGAAGTATCATAAACAGAGTAGTTAAACTATCACAAAATATAGTTAAAGTATAAAATATTTCTATAAATTAACTTTTGTTCTTATACCTCTGCCTTTTACATATAGGTAATTAAAATATCACAAAAAGTTGATCACGCATCACAAAACATATATAGTTAAGGTATCACGTCTTTTTTGAAACTTTTACTATAATACTCGATATAGTATTATAATATACAATGTTTATACCTAAAAATTGTGATGCTTTTATTGCATTTTGTGAGTACTTTCATGTAATTCGTAATACTCTACATTGAAGTATACTATAAAATATTTATACGCAAAATCAAAATAACTTTAACTTAATTTATGATACTCTCATAGTAATTTGCAATATATTTATACGAAAATATATTTTCTCAATCTTTTACGATGTTTGAACGATAAAATTTATTTATTCATTTTTTAAAGTCAGTTCCTCTTTTTCAAAAGAAATCAAAGATTATTATCATTCTTATATAATTCTCATGTCAATTGTAATGCTTTTTACATGAATTTGTGAAATTTTTTAATTAATTTTGTAATACTTTAAATGCAATTTATAATACTTTATTCACACTATACTACTTTGTAGCTCCATGCTCCACAAACTCGTCACAGTACGAACATAATTAGTCATGTTTAAGTCTAAACTGGAGTGCTCAAAATCACCCAACTTTGAAAATATATAATATATTTCTTGATTTGCTCTTATTTAATAAAGGGTGTTAGTTACAAAATTTATATTAAATAAGGTTATAATAGTAAAACAACGAGTAAAATATTATTAAGTATAGAAAGTGGACTATATATTTCGAACATTCCAAAAATGAATAGTGGACAATATAGTATAATTTAATTTTGAACTATTAAATAATAAATATATCAATTCAATATTTTTACAATATATTTAAATTAAATAGATGAATATGTCCGATTCTTCTATAGAACCAAATATGGCTCCATTATGGATCCATATAGATAACATGACATTCGTATAAGTTTTCTAATTATTTATTTTTTTTTTATTTTTTTTTATATATGCATGGTGAGTGAATGCCATGTCATCTATGAGGCTCCATAATGGAGCCCAATCTGGTTATATAGAAATATCCTGAATCTGTAAAGTTTAAAATTCTGATTTTAAAAGTTTGGCTCCTTAAAGCCTAAATCCCAATCCAGATTTCGTAAACCCATTGCAAGCTATAAACGTTTTCTTTAGCAAACCAGAAAATTCTTGAAAATGACGAGCAAACAACAGATCATCGCTCGATTTTGCAGCTTAACGAACAAAATTGGAATCAGATATTCCCAAATCACACAGCACAAAAAGAAGACAGGTTCGGGTCCTTGTCAACTTTTACAGATGCTTGCCCAAGTTTAATTATCTACAAGGAATCACATTCCCATGAAAAAAATGTTAACAGGGACACACATGATCATCTATATAAGCCTAAGTGCACTTGATCAGTTTCATCACTCATACATTTGGAGTTGTAAAGGTTAGAGAGTGTAATAACAATTGTCGCAACATGGTTGTTTGTGGTGCAATGGGGGACGCCGAGATGGCATACCATTTCTGCAGCCCAACCCGGCGTCGTCATTGCACCACCGACGACCATATGTTGCCTCTTCCTCTAGGAATCGAAGATTTTCCATTTTATTTTATGTCCCACTTTTAGATCGTAAAATTAGTCCATTAATTTTTACCAATTTGTTCTTTTGTCCAAATAAATTTTGAGGTTACAATTTGAATATAGTTTTAATTTTTGGTAATTTTAGTCCAATCCCAATCTCAAGTCAAAAATTCAATGTATATTGTACCGGTTGGCTGACATGGCACCCCAAATTGGGGGTTTAAAATTTCTCGACGTATTTAATATTTAGTTATTCAACTCATCCATTAGATAACAAATTTTGCGATTAAATAATATTCATTAAAATATTTAAGGAGTTACATATTTTGCAAAATATCAACAAAGAATTACATGTTTTTTTTAATGCTAAGGGCTTAGTGCCATTTAATTTCTTTTTTTTTTTAAATTCAGACCCAGGCAGGTTGACTGCCATGCCATTAAAATGACGGTCAAAATCAATTTGGAGGTCACGTAGGGGCGTGTGAGATTTTGGCGAAAATTGCAATTGCCACCAAAAAGTGATCTAAAAATTAGAAAATTGCAATTGCAATTTATTTATTAATGAGTCTGCTTACGAACTAATGAACGAACTAATGAGACGAATATCTTTTAACTTTGAGTTTGATTCATTTTTATTTCAACGGGCCATATTAAAGATTAATGCGAAGTTGAGCTGTGGATATATTATGACCAATTTGATTTATTTACACCATCTGGTTGCATGAATCACGACTGTCTAATTAGCGATACAATTGAGAAAAATGGAGGCAAATTAATACTCAAGAGGAGAGAGTGAAGACTGAGATTAACCTTAAAAAGAATAATTGAATCTTAATTTGTTCTTCTAACTTGCAATCACTTATATATATTTGAAATGGTAACTATAAATGTATATTTAATTTCCGTTATAAACAACTTACATTAACTACGGCTCTACTTGATTGAATTTTTTGAAAGTATTTACAACTTGTTTCATTTCAATAACTTCTTTTAAACTGTTTGTTAATAACAAAGAATAAATTCCTAATAATTTATTTTACATAATAAGCTTCTATTCATAAAAAATTATAAATCTTAATCTTTTAATAAACTCCTACCTATCGATAAAAATATATTTTTATCCTTTTATATTGTAAAAAATGTCTTATTTATAAACTAATATATTACTTTATATTTTACGAAAATATTTTTATTAGTCATAAGTAAAGTTTTATATATTATTATAATTATTTTTAATGTATTTGTCTTATTTCTTGAAAAAGTATTTTGGGAAATCTTTATTAATTATTATAATTATATTTCTTTTTTTTATAATTTTTTTATTTTTTATGTATAATATTTTATAATTCTCAATCACGTCTATATTAATAAATTAACCTTCAATCAGCTTTAATCAATTAATTTATCAAGTACTAATTCAAAATCAACTACAAGATATCAATTACTATCAACTACCAATCATCAATTATCATCTGTTTAAATGAGTTCAACCAATCAAAGCATGCATAACAAAATCTTCAAGTCGAAATAGCTTGAAAAGTCCACACATAATAAAAGGTAATTTGATTGAATATATTTTTAAGTTTCTTGTTGAAGAAAATGAATAATTAAAATCTGAAATCTAAAATTCTATACCCTAAAACGAAAAATTAAATTTTAAGAATTAAAAGCTAAACTCTAAAATGGAAAACTAAACACGGAATCTTATATATCTATTATATATCACTACATATAATTGGTAGGATAATAGATCCGTGAGAACCCTAAAATGAAAAATTAACCAAAAAAAAAAAAAAAGGAAAATTAAACTTTAAAATAAAAAATTAAATCCTAAAAATATAAAACTAAACACTAAAATAGAAAAGTAAACTAAACTTTATATTTTTTTTCCACATATTACCATATATAATTCACATAAATTGCCGGAAGTCATGACCCTACAACCTACTTGAGAAATTCTCCACAGCAAGATAATCTTGATTCTTCTAAGAAATCAGCAAATTCACACAATACGAAGTAATTTGATTGAATATATTTAAGTTCCTTAATGAAGAAAATAAGTTATAACCCTACATCCTAGTTGAGAAATTCTCCCCAACTCTAGTAAACATGGGAATCCTGGATTCTTCTAACGATTCAGCAAATTTACATAGAAAAAGTACAATTTCAATTTTAAAGACCAAGGTGGTGATTGCTTACCCCCTCCCCGTCTCTTTCAAATGAAATTACAATCATATATTAATGCAAAATCCTTCTAACATAAGTGTTTACTTCGTATGTTTCGTTTGGTAAATAAAAAATTCTGGTGCTTCGTTTGCTTATGTGTCATCCAAAACTAATATTTACTTAATTTAATACTTTTCTTTTTATTGTATCTTACCTAATTTAATTCTTTTATTATATTTTTCCTTATTCATTAATTTCCTTTGATTCTCCTAATATAAAAATATAAATAAGTCATATATAATTAGTAATAAGATCTAAATTAGTTATTTTAATTAAAAGACGAATTACATATAAAATAATTTTAATTATAAAAGAATTTATTATGAAAATAATTAAATAAATCTTATTGATAATAGAATTTAAAATAGTTTTATTTTTGGAGTTTTAAATATTCTACACAAATAAAATATGAGTTATTTACAGTAATATAAGTATGTAACTAAATATTAGTAATGTATTCAATCTAAACACAAAAAATATTAAATTATATACTAATAATTAAGAAATATTTATTAGATACCAGTACAATGCGATACGGATTGAGAGTATGACGTCTTTTGAATATCTCAAAGTATGTAACTAATCATTATTAACGAAATTATTCTAAACATTAATATATAAAATGATTTAATAATAATAATTAATAAAATATATATTAGACATGTGTTTAGAATATGATGTCTTTTGAGTTTTTGTAAGTATATAACTGAGATTATTAATGAGTTTAGTTTAAACATCAAATGCAAAATTATTTAATATTTATAATAATTAATAAATAGATTAGACATGTACAAGGCACGAGTTGAGAATACATTATTTTAATTTTTTATTTTAAATTTAAAATTCACTAATTATCACAAATATTTTTTATATTTATCTTTTGGTAAGTCCCGTGTAATACACGAGTGTTAAATAAGTATATATTAATGAAAAATCCTCCTAATCTATGTGTCTATTTCGTATGCTTCACTTGGATAATAAAAAATTCTGGTGCTTCGGTTGCTTATGTGTCATCCGATCCTAATATATATCTAATTTAGTTTTTTTTTTTATTGTATCTTGCCTAATTTAATATTTTCTTTTTATTATATTTAGCTTAACTTAATGGTATTTTTTTTATTATACTTTATCTAATTCAACAATTTTCTTTTATACTTCTAATATAAAAATATAAATAAGTCATATATAATTCGTATAAAAAGATTCTAAATTAATTATTTTAATTAAAAGATAAATTACATATGAAATAATCTTAATTACAAAAAAAAACTTATTTATGAAAATAATTAAATAAATTGTATTTATACCGATTGACCAGGAATGAGTAGTTACCCCAACCTGGTAATAAAAGTTGAAATAATTTATTTTGAAATTTTAAATATTATGTATAAGTAAATTATGGTATATTTACAATAATTGGATTATGTAACTAAATATTAGTAATGAGTTCAATCTAAATATAAAATATATATGTATTAATAATTAATTAATATTTATTAAAAAATGACACAGTGCGAGAAGGCTTGAGAGTATGACACCTTTTGAATTTTCAAAGTATGTAACTATAATTATTAACAAAATTAATCTAAAAAGAAATATAAAATGAGTTAATAATAATTAATTAATATAGATTAGAGACGTTGAATTTTTATAAGTATGTAAATATAAATGTTAACGAATTTAATATAAATATTAAAATATGCTATTAATTAATAATTATAATAATTAATAAATTGAATAGGGAATGGGTTAAGAACACATCCTTTCAATTTTTTATTTGAAATTTAAAACTTTGAAATTTTCACAAATATTTTTTATATTTAGTATTTTGTATAAATCCCGTGTAATACACGGGTGTTAAACTAGTTATATCAACACAACTAGTTTTGTATAAATCCCGTGTAATACACGTGTAAAACTTTTAAACTAGCGAGACCCCGTACAACTCGCCGAAACGAGAGATTCAAGACATATCAACACAATAAAATAATTAAATAATTTGCTAGCTAGCTTCTAGTTCTATCAAACAAGAGGATGCATCATTCTTCTTCATGCTAGTTGTAGGGCCAATCCCAAGTAAAGTCAACTTAGATATATTAGGTTAAAGGCAAATACTCATCACTACTTTAGAATTTCTCCACGTGCGTAGAAAATATATATCAATATTAATGACTTGTTCTCACAAATCTGCAAACTGACAAAGAAAAAACACTACACAAATTTCTCACCTAATTACTTCGTTGAAGATTCTCATCCAGATGCTAGCTAGGTTCGACTTGACTGCAAAGCCAAATACTCCAAACCTAGTAGCGCTAAAATTTTGCACTATAAAATCTGCACTAACCAACATTAACCTTAAAAGCATCAAAGCAAAAAACAACTTCGACTCCATATATATATTAGCACAGCTAGCTAGCCATGAATAACTTGATCTCAATCCGGGCTTTTTCCCTCCAACTCCTCCCAATTCTCATCTCTTTATCACTTCTCATCCCAATCGCCTTCTCCCAACAAAGTGACCTACTAAACAAAGTCTGCACAAACACCTCCCAAAACTACACCGACGGCAGTGCTTACGCCAGCAACCTGAAGTATCTCTTGGACGATCTCGTTAAGAAAACACCCAAAAATAATTTGTTCTGGAAAGAAACATCGGGCCAGGGCCCTAATGATATTGCTTACGGGCTCGCCCTCTGTCGTGGTGACGTCTCTCCGGACGACTGCGACTTCTGCCTCTACGATGCTAGGTGCAAGATCACCCAACGCTGCCATAAGAAAAGCGCAATCGTTTGGTACGATTATTGTCAGTTGAAATACTCGGACCTTGATTTCTTCGGACATATCGACAACAGTAGCGACAATGTTTGGATTAACGTGAACAACGTGACCAACAGGAAAAATAGTTTTAAGGAGGCATCCATTGGATTATTGAGCACCCTGTCCAAACAGGCTAGTAGCAAGGGCAGTAAGTATATGTTTGCCAGAGGGGAGAAATTATTCAGCAAGAAAAACGGGAAAAACGTGACGATATACGGCATGGTCCAATGCACCAGAGACCTTTCTTATGAGTCTTGCGAGGACTGTCTGAACGGTGTTGCGAAGAAACTCCCCATCTATGACGGGACAATATATAGTGAGGGTGCCAGAGTTTTTGGCGCGAGTTGCACCGTGAGATATGAGACCTATCCTTTCCTGAATGATAATAAGGCTAGTGTGTAACTAATACTAATATGATCAATAAGTATGTGTGTGCTTTGAATAAGGCCAGGGAATCTTATGTATGTGTATTGTGTACTCTCGTTTCATTATCGATATAAAGCCAGGGAATTTAATGTGTCATCAATTATTTCATGACTACGTACATTTCTAAGTTAATTCTGACGCAAATATTAACACTCCTAATTAATTCAAATTAAACAGCAGACCAGATTAGCCTTAGAGTTTGGATGGGATTAGACGAGCGAATCGAAATTAGGTGAAAATTTATACAACGTATTGATTTATATTCATAAACTTTGGTTTCTCTTTTCTCTCTATCAAATAATCTAATTATCATTACATTTATATTTACCCATAAATCTTTTTGTTTAAAATCAACTAGTTTAATAGCAGCGTATGCAAAATTCATCAAACAATAGTTGTCTTTTTAGATTTGTTTATCCTAATCTCACAATATTAGTTGACTATTCTATAATTGCAAAAGCACAAAATCATATGATATTTAATTATATGCTATTTAGTTCAATAGCATTTACAAAAAAAATAAAATAAATTGAATTTCATATTTCAAACTAACTAGATTTAATTTTTTTTCCCAAGATTTTGAACGTTTTATACTTTTTAATTTAGTTAATCATCTTATAATTTAAACAAACGTAAAATTATAAGATTTTGATTGTTAAATGATAGTTAATTATATTGAAATTGCAGATTCATAGAGACTGGATTTCAAAATTCGAATAATTTGATTCAAACATTCCATAAAATTAAATGCTTCATACATGAAAAATAATTTAATTAAATGTCTGATAATTAATATATATATATATATATATATAAAAATTTTCAATTGCAGGGTAATTAATTAAAATAGCAAATGACCGCAATCAGATTTTAGATCAGCAAATGAGCGATAAGATGGGTGCACCTTGTAAGCTGCACCATGTAATTTAATTTATCATCGCATATAACTGACATATATCATCACATATAACTGACATATATCATCACATATAACTGGTACATATCATCACAAGTAATTGAAAATTCTAAATCTAGGATTTAAAATCCTAAAATTAAAAAAAAATAAACCTAAAACAAAAGGTTAAACACTAAAAATGAAAAATTAATCTCTAAATTGAAAAATTAAACCCCAAAATTGAATATTAAGCTCTAAATCCTAAATTTCTATCACATATCATCACATATAACTAACACATATCATCACATATAACTGACAGAATGATAGATTTTTGCCCGAACCCTAAAATGAAAATTAAATAAAAAAATTAAAAAACTAAACCTTAAAATGAAGTATTAAACCCTAAAATGAAAAAGTAAACCTTAAAATGGGAAAGTAAATCCTAAACTCTAAATTTGTGACACATATTATCACGTATAACTATCATATATCATCATGTATAACTGTTATATATCATTACGTATAACTATCATGTATTATCGTGTAAAACAGAGTGCACCTAGCAAGCAAGGTGCACCAGGTACACCTAATAAATTGTCTTTACCTATATAATGATTGAGATCTATTAAGGTTTGAATTTACAATTGTTTTTTACTCGAAAGGAATTGTGCTAAATTTGACTCAGAGGCAAATTACTAGGTTGTTAGGAAAGATTGACGTGTGAATTAATTAGAATGAATGAAATTATGGCAGTGCAGTCGGATAAATGTTGTTTCATCCATTTTTCTAAAGACAAAATATATAAAGGAAACAAATTAGGAAAATTATGCAAAATATATGAAGGTATATTAAGGATTCACGATAAATAAGCCAATAGTTGGGGGAATGAATATTCATATCCATAAACTAAACTAAAAATATATATCAAAATGAAAAATAAAAGGAAAACAAACGAAAATATTTAAATACAAACAATATCAGTTACGATTAGTACAAAAAAAAACAGCGAATGAAGTCGATATAACTGTCAGTATATTAGTCGGTAGTTTTTTACTGACAAATACTACGTGTCGCATTTTTGGCTTCCGCAACTATATATCAATGAGACTATCCTATCCGTTAGTATTTATCGACGCTCTATTGACCGATATTGTTTGTTAGGAAACTCTTGGTCGCCGATCAGCCACCCATCAGCATGTGCTGACGGGTATATGTGACGTCGACAAATGTTGACGGTATGGCACGTCGGCAAATGCCGACGAATATTGCTTGTTGGCAAATGCCGACGTTCAATACCCGTCAGAATTCTCGGAATTTTGCTGACAATTAATAGCCCGTCAACATTTTATATATATTTTGAATTATTATTATTATTTTTTATTTTTACCCATGTCACAAATTAAAAATCAAATATGAAACATAATTCGAGGTGACAAAAAAATTTAAAATTAAATATGAAATATAATTAATTAACGCCCTAAAATGTATACAGTTTAAATCAAATATAAATATTCGAACAATATGTTCCTTAATTTAACACTACAATTCTAAAGGATTAGAGGGAGTATGCCCAGCAAAAGGGGTATTGTGGTGTTAGCGATGACGTAGATGAAGACGAGTACGATCACTTTGATGAAACCTCACCATTTTCCATTAGTATTAATGAACCTCCAATAACTTTAGAAGATGTTTATATTCGTTCTGACCATGGAGAAGGAGAGTGCACTGACAATCAAGAATAATATATTTTACATGTGTAAGATTATTATTTTTCTCCAAACAAATATATATCAGTCATAATAAATTAGTTCTGTGAACTAATATTCCAAGAAAAAAGTTGCAATTTGTTTTGATTCAATAAGTTAGCCCAGCGTACAATATACATTCCTTTTTTATCTTAGCAAATGCATAATGTTTTACTGAATGTAATACCATTAATACATAAAATATTTATAAAAGAGTAATTGGTTCCATAATTTTGATATAAAAACATCACCAAATTAGAATTATATATTTTATATAAAAATATTGTTGGATGTTTATATAGTATCAATCAACTCAAAAAGGGAAACACCCAAAATGGTTTCTTGCTTAATTACGGTTTTTATTAAATAAGTCATTCTTGTCACACACGGGTCTTATACTAGTATCAACATAAGAAAATATACATGATAGAGAAAGTGTCAATTTCACATAAGCCAACAAGCAACCACGACAACAGAACAACGAAAGAAAACGACCTCTAAAACTACCCCCATCAATCTATTTAGAACATACCCTAGATAATAAAAAAATAAACAACATATACATAACACAACACACCCCAGATTGATTCCCAACAACAATAAACTGCAATTGTTCTTTATCTAGATAATAAACCAAGAAATCAAAATCGTCGTGCACAACCAACGTTCCCGATTTCACTTCCTCTTCACATATTCTTCAAGCTTACAATTTTCAGCTGCAAGTGCTTTCAGGTTTGTTTCATGCTTCTTCACATCTAATTCAAGTCTCTTAACGTCAGCCTCGAACACTTGAACTTCAGCTTCAGATTTATTTGCTCGTCTTAAAAGCCCGGGAATAATTTGACTAGCTCTTGAGCACATTGGGCCCTCAAGCCATTTGAAAAACTCACAACCTCCAGGCTCCTATATTCCATTTACTCGAATCAAATTAATGCAAACAAACCCATTATATCATTGAAGTTCCTATAAAATCCTCGAAACCCTGAAAACCCCTAAATCATTGTTAGCCCTAATCTCTCACAAATGGAACAGAAGAAATAGAGTTTCAAATCAAACACTTGCACGAAATCTTGCCCAAAAAACCCTCGGGGGATTCCTAAAGCCTAAAAAGCCCCAAACCACAGTCCCATAAAATTTCAACAACAATGATTTAATTAACTACATTCAATCGACCCCGTGTTAACATCTGATACAAATCCCCAAACCCCCAAATCATTATTAGCCCTAATTTCTGAAATTGAAAAGAAATTCAAGCATTAGGGTTTCAAATCAGAACTCCTACATGATGTTTTGGACAACTTATATATCTCCTCCTAGGATTGAGGTCGTCCATGATGTCCTAAAAATGACATTATCATCACAACTGCATTTTCCTCTTTCCACAGTGAATTCAGACGTTTGCCTCAATGCCATTTCGAAAATATTTTTGAAATAAGTGGAACTGGGCATCCCAATACGCGGGCTAATTTTTTAAAATCTTATTTACAATTAAAGGCATCGGTTATTCCTAACAACTGATGTTTAATTGTCTAATAAAACTTATGGGCATCGATTTTTTGTATACAATATAATCTAAGATTCAACCACGTGTTAAAGGTCTACGTTGTCCAAGAGACACGAAATATTGTATAAAATATTTCTGAATAATTCAAAAATCCAATTTTTTTTTAATTTTCACTCCAAATCGCGCTAGATTGGGTATTTTGCTAGGAAACGATTGGAATTATCACTGAGGTCGGGTTTGTCCAACTATTGTCATTCGAATCGATTTCACTGAGGTCGATTGTTCCCTGAGCTACAAATTTCATAATAATTCCCAAATTCTGAAACCCTACTTCTTTCCTCGTCGCTTGCTTTTTTTCTGTGGACCATCTTTTGCAGCATCATACATCCTAGTTATATCCTTCCATTACAGAAAAACAGTGGAAGAAATTCGTATCTGATCATCAATCTGAAGAACTCAAGGCATGTAGAGTATTACCTTTTTTTTTATTCACCAAAATATAAATCTAATCTTTTCCTAAAGTTTTTATACTAGGAAAAAAGTAGGAAAGTTCGGGAGAGCCAGTCTCACAACGAGCATCCGCACTTTCTTGGATCCGGTGGATATGCTTGAGCGAAAGTAAAGTGGGTAGTATCAGATCCTCTTTTGTCTTCGTCTTCATGTGCTTCACTTAGCACAAGTATTAGAGCGGATGATCGCAGTTTGGATTGGGTTTGAGTAAGAATTAAGAAAGACGAAAATGGAAATTATGATATCCTGAACGAGCGAACAAAAAGGGGATGGTTGATAAAATTGTAATTATTTTTTTTAAGAAAATATTTTGGAAGTACGTAATTAATATTGCTGAAAATTGTATTAAATTATGTTTATCATTTATTGAAACAAGTAGAGAAGGCTCAAGAAGTTAGTTAAGGGACGTTTGTACCGCAAAGGCATAATGACATCTTGAATGCATCTCTAGGGAAGAAGGAGCACCCGGGTAGGGTGCGAGGTGTAAGTAGCCATGTGAATATGAGGTCTGTTTTTGGTTAACCGAGTCAGACCAATAGGAGATCGAGTGGAGTGGTGTCACTCGACGAGGTTAAGGCGGTTCTGACACAGGAAATCATGTAACAGATGCATAGCAAGTTTGATACTCTACAATCTCAATTCAATATGCTGTATGAGCAAGTGAAGAACTAGTGTCCACAGACTCCGTCGACAAACCACCATGTGCCATCAAAGTTGATGAGGGGGCTGACTTCAATACGCCCCCGCGCTCGCATTTGCCAGGTGATTCACGTAGCAGTTTTCACTCGATTGGTGAGACTCCATTTCCTATGGTTGAGGTAAAAATTATTTAATATGGTTTTATTTCAACTTGAGTGCTATTAGTTTTTTATGCTATTATTTCAATAACTAGCTTAGACCATTAACTTTAGTCATTACTTTGAGTAATATAGTCCGACTCGGTGCCATCTGGCCCTATCAATTCTCGGAGATATAAAAGTTTTTGCCAACGGGATGGTTTACCCAACCAACGAGGACACGAAAGTGCATCATCAGAAGCTGTCACCCGATCATGTGGAGATTTCAGTAGATGAAGTTGTTGATGGTTATTCACAACTTCCTTTACCAGTGATAGCACATCGAGAATTTAAGTACCTGGGTGAAGTTTTAAGTAGCTTTTTGCAGTGGCTTGTCAGCTTAGTTCTATCAATAGAGGTAATGTATATGTTTTCATTTTATGTACCAATTATTGAATTAATTTTAGTAAGCTTAAAATTGGCCATATGTATAAGAATCTACAAGGCCAAATTCCAAAAAACAGAAAACAAGTCAAATGGAGACAAGTGGTGAGCAATCTGCAACCAAACCAAGGACACCTCTTGTTGATGATGTTTTCTTGGAGACTTTGGGAGAGAATTGCAAAGAGCTACACTCATTAATTATATTGATGTCTTTGCATGTAGACTACATCTCATTGGACCTATAGTGTATCGTCTTCTATCATGAAAGAGCAAAGAAAATTCATGTGTCAATAGAAGATATTCAGAGCGTGTTTAAAATGGAGTGGCTTTGTGCAAGTATTTATGCTATAAGAGCTATCTTTTTTATTATCATTAATTCAATATTTAGCTTAAATTTATTTAGTTCTGAATGTCTACTAATGATTTATAGGTATCTTAGTGGGTTGTCTGAGAATTATTGAACCAACTCCATCAGTATTAATTCGATGAAAATCTCAAAAAATAATATTTTGAGTGACCCTAATGCTGTGACGTCGTACTTAGTTAATGTCTTCGATGCAATGTCTAACAGGACATTCATTCTACCACCATATCTAGACGAGTAAGAGAGACTATTTTTTGTTCTCGTTTCATTTACTCTTTTACAATTATTATATTTATAAAGGTAATTAATCTTTGTGCTTATGAAAATGTGTAGTGATCATTGAGTGCTACTAGCGATATGTCTTCAGGTGAATGTGGTTTATCTTTTAGATCCAAAGGCATACAAAAATGAGTTGGGTACCAAGACATATTAATACGTAAGTAAAGTTCCCCCTCTATTTGTGTCAATTTTCTTGAAATGGTAACTTACTGTTCTTTTTTGGAAAAAAGTCGTAAAAACCAATTCACTTGCAGGTCTTTATTATCAATGTAATAATGTACTGTCTTTTGAATGCAAGAAAAGCTTAATTATGGGTAATTTAGTAATTAGTATTACCAACTCATTGCTCAGCTCGTTTTAAAATTTTGCGTGAAATTATTTCATGGTCAAGTTGTCATACATCCAGATTCATATCATTATGTAATCTTGATATTTTCATTTCCACATCCTGATTCTGTGTAAAGCCTACTGTGTGTTTTCATTCATAAAACTGTTTCAAATTTTCATGTTGGATGTAATATAAGATTGGCTTGTGCATGCTAAATTTTGGTTTTAATACTGTAAATATTTAGTTATATATATAAGTAATAATTTCCGATTTCTATTGAAATAATACTTGCTTAATTAACTCCTTGAGGTGCACTGATTACTATTTGTAGGGCAGTTCGGACCTTTTGGACAAGAAAAGCAAAAAGAGGAAAAAGCATATGTTGGAATAATCTGGCGGTAAGTAATGTTTTTAAGGTATGGATAATTAATAGTATATGTTCGGTTCGCTAGATAAATTAATTACATATGATTTTGTGGTGTAATCGGCAACCAGGAGAAAATAAGTGTGGTTTGTATGTTATAAGGTATATGCATGACATTGCACTGAAATGGCTGAAACTTCTTCATTAGACAAGGTACGTGTAAACTCATTTATTAGAAAAACTACTGCCTATTATTTAAACTGAAACTTCAAATTCATTTTAAAATGATAAATTGAAATTTTGCTTCGGAATGCGTATGCCTTATTTGGAGTTAAACCATGCGAGCAACAATAAATTGACAAAATTCGTGAGTTATGGGCAGAATAAATTATTTGGTAATACTCGTATATATGTATTTTTTTCTCATTTTTAATTATTCTTTCTTAGTTTATACTTAACTAGTGTTTATTTTGTAACCTGGTGCAGAACTTATGATGAGGTTTTTACCACTTCTCGGTTTTAGGAGAGCTTTGTGGTCTGTTGATTTCTTGGTTAAGTTATGACCCCGTAACTTAGATTTGCGCTTGAACTTGAGTAACAGTTTTATTGACATATTTGTCGTTGAAATTTTATATCAGGTTGCATAATGACATGGTTTGTTGCTACTTGTGCGATGAGTACAAGTAATTTGTTCGTTCAACTTGAATTTTATAACAATTTGCATATTGACATAGTTTGCTACTTGCGCAATGAGTACACATAATTTGTTGATGTTAGTTAGTTCTTAATTTCATATATTATTTGCTATTTTTTGGATAGGTATTAAGTATTAATAGTATTAAATTGTTTTTTGCAAATGGTATTAGGTACATGTATTAAATAAAAATTTGAATTTTGATTTTTTTTCGAAATTTACAATTATACATCGGTTTACATATACAAACCAATGCATATAATCATCCGAACGAGCATTAGTTTGTATGACAATAACTGACGTCTACATGCTATTTTTTAATTATTAATTAAATAATTATAGGTATCGGTTGTTTGACCAAAATCGATGTCTATAAATACACATTAGGTATCGATTGTTTGACCACGACCGATACCTATATATAGACATTAGGCAATGATTATTTGATCACGACCGATGCATATAAAGAGACTATAAGAATCAGTTGTTTGACCACAACCGATACCTATAGAGAGACATTAGGTATCGGTTGTGGTCAAACAACTAATGTCTATATATAGACATTAGGCATCGATTGTTTGACCACAACCGATGCCTGGGGAGTAACATTAGGTATCAGTTGTTTGACCAAAACCAATGTGTATCTATACACATTAGGCATCGGTTGTTTAATCAAAACCGATGCCTATATCTATACATTAGGCATCGATTGTTTGACCAAGACTGATGCCCATATATAGAATATATATAAACTATATGCATCAGCGTGTGATGACTATATGCATCGATTTTGGTCAAACAACCGATACTTATGTCAGTTATTAGCATCGGTTGTAGTACCGATGCCTAAAGTCCCGATTTTTAGCATCGGTCTAATATGCATCAATTGTATAACCGATGCCTATTAGTATCAAGAACCGATGCCAAAGGG
>BMAC01000348.1:688756-703406 GCA_014905375.1 Phtheirospermum japonicum
ACTACCTAAGCTCAACACAAAAAACATTCCAGTTTGCGAGGCATGCCAGAAAGGTAAGCAAGTCAGGGTGCCACATCCAATAGTACAAAGTCTCACTACCTCATATTGTTTCGAACTCCTTCATATGGACCTTTTGGGACCACTTGAAGTTGAGAGCCTTGGTGGTAAAAGGTATGTTCTTGTGCTTGTAGATGATTCTTCCCGCTTTACTTGGGTAGAGTTTTTAAGAGAAAAATCTGAGACTTTCGAAACTTTTAAAAAACTTGCAAAAAGGTTGTATGTAAGTTCTGGTGTGAGTATAGGTAAAATAAGGTCTTATCATGGGAAAAAATTTGAGAATGCATCATTTTCAAAATATTATTCCAAAGTTGGTATAACTCATGAATTTTCTTCACCCATCACCTCCCAACAAAATAAGATAGTTGAACGCAAAAATAGATCTCTTATAGAAATGTCTAGAACTATACTTATTTCAAATGGGGTTACTAAACGTTTTTGGGTAGAAGCAATGAACACTGCATGCCATATAATTAATAGGGTGTATTTTCGACCAGGGTCTTGTGTTACTCCCTATGAATTATTGATGGATAAAAAGCCAAATTTGAGTGATTTTCATATTTTTGGGTGCATTTTTTATGTGCTAAATAATAGAAATCATCTTACTTCAAAGAGTGATAAATGTATTTTCATGGGATACTCTCGAAATAGTCATGCATATAGAGTGTTTAATCTTAGAACGTGTAGCATGATTGAGTCGGTTAACGTCAAGTTTGATAATTTGATGAGTGGTTTTAAACCTGCTGAGGAGGATGATCTGGTTTATGATCAAAATCCTCAAAATAATGTCACACTTCCTGTAGATGAAAGTGCAGGTATTGAAAACAGAGATGCAGGTGCTGAACCCAGAGATTTGAGTGATGTTGGTAACAATGTTGATACGGGGATAACAACATCAGAACCAACATCAACTCCAGCCGCTGCAAAATCAGATTCTAATCCAAGTGTGGAGAATCCAGCTGAACCCATTGACTTRAWTYAGAGAAATATTCCTTCAAGAATTCAGAAGAATCATCCTATGAGCCAAATCATTGGAGATCTCGATGAAAGAACTACAAGAAAGCGACAAATAAATTTCAAAGAGATGGTAAGGTTTGTTTGCTTGTTTACTAGTTGTTCTAAAACTCGAGAATCTTTGTATTTTTCCAAAACAGAGCCCAAGCGAGTAGAGGATGTTCTTAAAGCTAAGTATATTGTAGTTGGAAGTGCTTGTACACAGTTATTGTGGATGAACCAAATGATAGAGGAATACGGTCTACATAGAAGAACATTAACTGTGCTCTGTGATAATTCCAGTGCCATTGATATCTCGAAAAATCTGGTCCAACATTCTCGAATCAAACACATTGACATAAGGTACCACTTTATTCGAGACTTGGTTGAGAGGAAGATAGTTAGCCTTGATCATATTGGAACAGATAATCAGCTTGCTAACATCTTCACTAAGGCATTAGATTTCGAGACCTTCTCTCGTTTGAGAAGAGATCTCGGTATGTGCATTGTTTAACCAATGTTGGTTTGTGATGTTGTGACACCTCTTATCAACATCAGTCACAACATCTGTATACTTTTGCATGCATTTTTTTTATCTTTCTTTTCATACATAATCATAATTCATTGAGTTTGATTGGAAGTGCAATAAGGTCTTGTGTTGCAATAAAGTAATGGCAAAAAGAACCAACCTCTTCAATTAGGTGATTGTGGGATTTACCCGCAGAAACAGGTTTTCTCCGAGGTCCAAAAACAAGAGGTTTTTAACAGCAATTGCTGAAAATTAAAAGATTTAAATCCCTTTAAGGATGAAGAGAATTTGGATACAAAATGATCCAATATTTAAATATTAGCTTCTTGAGAGATCTTGACGTAGTCATTAACTTGGGTTAAGGGGTAAATTTCCATTGACTTCACCTGAGGCAATGTTGGTTTATAATGTTGTTAGCAATAAAAAGCAACATTGGATCAAGTCACTGAAATCATAAAGTGTTCTGTTTTAACCTTTTAGGTCATAATTTTTAGGCATCCCGTAGGACATTCATACTTTGTGAAGATGCCATCTTGTTGTGCGTTTTGTTTCTTGTGTTTTTGTCTTTCTTGAATTCTCTTAATTCTTGTTTTGAATCTTGCTAACCAAGTGTTTCAGTGGTGTTAGAATCGGAGGGTTGGACAGGTAATAAAGATATTGATTTGGTGAGTGAAAAATTGCTTTGTAAAGAATTTGTTCAACTATGGTGATGGTTTATAAAAATCTAGCTCTATCTCGGTTTTCTAAGTAGTTGAGATTTGTGGTTTTTTCCAAAATTGGGATGATGAAGTAGTTGAGTTGAGATCGTGTGTCTTATTTTGAGAAAGAAAATTTTGGGTTTTAAAATTGGTAGTTGGGGGTTACTCTTTTCAGTTTATTCTTTATTTACCCGTTTCCTTCCCTACTTCGGTCATCTTTATCCAAATTGACAAAGTTAAGGTTTTTACTTTTTTCTCCAAATTTTACTGCATACGACACTCGATTTTTTGTTTGTAATTATTTTCAATCTCTTGTAGGATATCGAATTCACCCAAAGTGAGAAAAGAAGAAGTTCAAAGCTGCCGTGTCAGCCCATGTTGGTTATGGTGTTGTGACACTGAAACCAACATCCCCTGCAGACAATCCTGCCTCTTCTCCAAACTTCAATTCTGAAAATGTTCCATCTGCCAGTGCACCGATGTCAACAACTGCCTCCGACTGCTCTGCTAGCTCTGATGAGGTTCCGTCTCAAACCGTCGAGATTGAAGACATGGAACCAATCTCCACGAGGTTCTTGACGAGTGAAGCTGAAGAGCTGTTCTTGGGATTTCAAAATCGAGGCATGATTGCTGAGCGCCAAATCCCCATTGGTGTTTTCGTGAAGCAGAATCTGATTAACTTCTTTAGACACTGTGGCGTCTCTTCGAGCTGGTGTCATGTATGATGTTGGTTCTGGTATTCCAACATCAGTACCAACATGATTTATTTTTCTGCTTCGTTTGTTCGAGCCCGAATTACTTTATTTGATAACCAGGTTGCACAGCCCCATGCGCTTCCGGACTTGTTTGTTAAGGCCCTTTTGCTTCAGAACAAAAAGGGGGAGAAGAGACGCTGCTGTGAATATGATTCGTTTTTGTTTGTTTTAAACAATGGCTACTTCATTTAGGGGGAGTTTCTAATTCAGGGGGCGTTTTTAGTCTTTTGATCATTTTCACGCGTCTTGGGTATTTTGTCCAAAAAGGCAAAAGGGGGAGATTGTTGAGAAATTTATTCTTGGGAATAATTTCTTATTTAGTTATTTGCCTTTCTTGGGCACAAAATAAGTTAGGAAACTAGATTTAGGAGTATATTGTGTTTCCTAGTTTATGTACAAGACTTTAATTATTTTTAAATTGTGATTAGGATTTGTTTTTAGGTATTTACCAAATTTAAGATTTTAGAATTGTCTATTTAAGATAAAAAATCCTAAAGCTTGTACGTATTGTTTTTTAAGCACGGGATTTGGGAGAAGAAATCGACGCAAGACAAAGACGCACGACGAGTAAGGAGGAAGAACACGAAGAACTACTTGGAGTCATTGATCGAGATTAACAAGCTTTTCGAAGTTGCGTGACCAACGGAGAAGATCTTACCATTCCGACAACAAGTATTGAGTATCAAGTTTATTAATATTTAGTTTTCATATATTACTTTATATTTTTGTATTGAACGTGAACAAGAAAGTAATATAGTTTTCGGGTTTGTACACCCAAGTTCACAAGTACTTTTACTTGTAAACTGAATTTGTTCAATCATGTTCTCGTATTTTAATTCCGCTGCATATATTTATTTTACTATGGTCGATGTTGTTAACCAGTGTTATTAAACATTGAATAATAATATCGTAAAATTGTGATTTATTTTCAAAATCATAGATTTTCAAATTTTACAAAAGAGATTAAATGGTAAATACAAGTTTAGTTTTCTCATGTATTATTTCATTTTTCCTGCTAATTTCGAAGTAACAAATAGAACAGAACATTCTCTTTAAAAGTGCCGCATATAGAACAAGACAAATATAGTCGATATATAATTTCAAACAAGAAGCATTCAACCTGACTACTAATTAAACTTAGTCTTTGAGTTAGTATAAACCTTAAAGTCTTGCTGCATTTGTCAGTCTCTAAATCCTATTAATCTCAAAAATCTCAACCAAATCCAGTGCCTTTTACACATCGGTCATAAAAATGATTTTGCAAGATCTTCGTGTGACTATATGTATTTTTCTTTTTCCGTGATTTATTGTCGTGTTCTAGGCTTATGTAGGTTATCTTATTCTTATCCATATGTATCTCACTGAAAATAAAACATCAAAATGTTTTTCATTTTTTCTCCCCTTCACTTAATTACTCAGTCGCAGTCTCAACGCACGCCTTGTCGGCCTAAAGTTAATGCAGTGGTCAAATTATATTATTATTATTATTGGGTTAACCGCGTGGGTTACATACCCCAAAATTTGTATAATCCGGCCTAAATCTTAGTTATTGCCTCAATTTGAGGTCTAAATTTATTTATTTTTTCCCAATCAAAACTTGAACTTTGTTTTCAATTCTCATTTCACATCCGAATTATGTTTTTAGTTTTTCAAATCAAGGCTCACTGTACTTCGCATGAAAATTTCATTCCCGACTATGTTCATTCTAATTAAAAAACCAAAAGCAAAATTAGGCCCCAAGTTTAGAATAAAAGTAAAATTTGGAATCTATTTTGAGAAAGAGAAAATAAATTCATACCCCGGATTAAGACCAAAAATAAAATTTATTTATTTGATTCTTCTACTGAATATTTTGAAATTTCAAGAATAATTCTTCCAATTAACAGTCATGTCAAGGCGCAATTTCAGTTTCACAGGCCTTGGTCGGAGATTTCAATGCCGACAAATAAAGATTCTCTACCGTGCTTTCCATCCCTGCATTTATATTCATAAATTTACTAATATTTATAACCAATTTTTGTTGCAATAGTTATGATCAAGTGAAAAATAGTACATTCATGAAATCGTAGAAGTCCCTATATTTATAAACCAATATATTTCCGTTAAAATATAGTAATACCAACCGAGTTGCAAATTACCATAGATAGTTTGGCTCACTTTAGTCCATCTAGATTCGATCTCGTTCAATAATAAAACTTATTAAGATGGACGATGGTGAAAAAAATATTTTTTTTATTTACTATTTTTTATTTATATTAGTATTACTTTTGTATGTATAGTAGATTCATCTAATTAAATATTTTTATTATATGTGATTGTTTTTATTGAGTTTTCATTATTATCAATCAGTGCAACATTAATGATATTTGTTGTTTATTTCAAAATAATACCTTATATTTTAATGTAAAATTTAAATCAATGTTTAAACTCGCGAGTTAACTCCCGAGTCAGCTAATTAAAAAACTCGTGAATTTGTAAATATGATAATGTACATAGCTTATACTATATATTACATCAATTAATAATTCACATTCTTTATATATTATTTCTTTTTAATTCGTTTTAAAAAATAGCCCAATTACCATATTTAACATGTCTTTAATTCTTTATTTTCACATTTATCCTTAAAATGCTAATTTATTTTTTGATATATAAAAAGATTGATGATTACAATACAAATGTTTAATATTACAATAACAAATATAATTGCAACACTAATTTGTCGGGAGTATTAACTGATATTAATAAATTCAAAAAGGGTATATTAGAAAATTATATAAACTATACATTTCTTAATTTGTGTGAAATCAACCACATGACTCAGGATTATATACGAAAGATTATCTTTTGCTCTCTCTTTAATCCTATGTCTCCCATATCTTCCACCACTAACTTTTTTTTTCGAAAACTCTATTTATTTTTGTTTGTATGACGGATAGACATATATTCCTTGATTTTAATAGAACTCTTTACTAACGTCCTTTCTATCTACTATTATCTAAAAATAATTAAGTTATTAATATTAGACGAAACCAAGAAATCACCCCTTACGTGTGAAATTATAGAAAATCTTCTGTAACATCAAACAATTCCATATTATATTGAGACGGATAGAGTATAAATCGAAAAAAATGTGACTTTTAAAATGACTCATACTTAAACAAATAAGCTGAGTTTGAGTACATTCAAACTTGTTAAAGCTCAACAAGTTTTAGTTTAGGAGCCGAGCTCGACCATATACTTCTTAAACTGGATTAACATTAAACCCGACATTAACTCGTTATTTTTCGAATAAGCCAAGCCCGAACACTCATCAATACGTCTCGACTGAGTCATTCGCAGCCCTACATCAACATATGAAACGGTGACTAATAAATATTTAGTTATTCAAATAATTTTGTCCACAAAACTGTTTTTGCCTTTTCAAAGTATTGAATTAGTGGACGATGGAAATGCAAGGAAAGGCTTTTACCGACGCTCGAAGTCATTGCTCTTGGATTAGGGAGTGCATGTGTGCAAATTCTTTGAATAATATTATTTTTTAGAAAAAAGTGATTCTATAATTTTAATGGAAAATCTTACATTCAATGTTAGAAAATGGTCTCGGCCGATGCGATGCTAAGCCACAGTAAGAAAAAAAAAAAAAAAAAAAATCTTTGCTAGCACTCAAAGTCCGAGTATTCGACTTTAGGGGGTGTTTCAAATTCTAGGAAAGAAAAGTGATTCTCGCCTCAAATTCTTTTTTTTCAAAAAAAGTCTCTTCTATCCGATTAGAGAATCTTCAATGCATACTATGAATTGGGGGTGATGTGGCAAATAAATAGATGGTTATGAATTAAATAGACGGTACAATCCAAGAGTAACTCTCCAATGGGACTTTCTATAATTTTATTAATTCTAATTACATGGCATTTATCTTATTTAGATTAAATAATAATATAATCAATCTACTCATAAATAGAATACAAATATGAAGACACGGCAAAAATTTTGGAGAAAAAAAAAGGAATTGATGAGTCATACTGTCTCACATAGCCTCTACATGTAGAAAAGAGCACCCCACATCTTCTATTTTTTTTTAATGCCACGTTAGCTTAATATCATACCTCACATAGTGCATTGGAGAAGTATTTTTACTAGACATTGTCTATTTGCTGAAGTGTCATATTTTTTTTCTCAATTCATAGTATGCATTGGAGATGCTCTTAGAATCTGAAAATCACATAACATTACCATAAAATATTTTTTATTAGGCAACACTCTTGTCAGGTCGGATTAACGGATTATCCATTAGGCCAAAATTCAAAACACTGCATTATATTACAAAAACCAATACATTATAATAAAAAACAAATACATCATAATACTAATAAATCATAGTACAAATCATAACACGAGACAAATATTTATGAAAAATCAATTCTTTTGAATACAAAAGACAATACATCATAGTTTCAAAACCAATATATTACAGTATCGAGTCAAATCCCAACGGTTCATAACCCGTTAATCTGCCCTAATTTGTCTTTTTTATTTAATATTCACTTCTTTTAAAGACCTCGCAACCACTCTCTCAAAATAATAAATCACCACAAGTAACTAATTGCCCGAATTTCCATTTCTGCCACCACTTGCAATGTCTCATTTTCTCTTGCTCCTCGTAACATTAATCCTTTTCCCCTTATCAACTTCATCTCAAAACTCCGGAAATATAACCATTGGATCCTCCATCACAGCTGAACAAAACTCCAATCCATGGTTATCCCCTTCTGGAGACTTCGCATTCGGCTTCCAACCGCTTCAAAACGACACCACTCTCTTTGTGCTCGCCGTATGGTTCGATAAAATCCCCAATAAAACCATAGCATGGTTCGATAGACACCTAGCGCCACATGGCTCGATCTTAAGCCTCGAGGCCGCTAACGGCCTCGTGCTCCGTGATGCTCACGACACGCTACTATACAAGTACACTGGCAGTGGCGGTCTTACAGATCAAGTAGCTTATGCCCTCATGAACGACACTGGCAATTTTGTTTTATCGGGAAGGGACTCGACTCTGTTGTGGCAGAGCTTTCAAAATCCATCTGACACGATATTGCCTACTCAGACGATCGGCCAGCAGCTTATTTCCAAAAATAGGGAATCCGATTTCTCCTTGGGGAGGTTCTACGCGGGAATGAGTACGGATGGCAGTTTCGTGCTCAACACGAAAAGCGTTTATTCAAATTTAGATTTTGACGATGAATATTATAATAGTGGGAGCCCTTCGGGCTACCAAGTGGTGTTTGACCAAAGTCCGGCTTCGGTTTCTGTTGTTGACAGAAACGGGCAGCCAATTAAGAGTATTCTCAGTTCAAATCTTACGCCTTCGGAATACTATTACCGGGCAACTCTCGAATTCGACGGCGTTTTTTCTTTGTACTCTCATCCGAAGAAAATCGATGGTAACTCCAAGTGGGTTGCTGCTGGCACTTTGCCTGAGAACATATGCATGAGCATCGACGGCCAAAAGGGCAGTGGGGCGTGTGGGTTCAACAACGTGTGCAGCCTCGAGGATTCGAACTCGAGGCCCATTTGCACGTGTCCAGAAGGGTTCTTGTTGGTCGATCCGAGTAATCGTTACGGCGATTGCAAGTCAAACTTTACCGAGAATTGTGTTGACCAAGGAGAGTATGACTTGGTGGTGGTGCACGACGTTGACTGGCCGTTTAATGATTACGAACAAATGAATAAAAGCAACTTGGATGAGTGCAAGAGTGCTTGTTACAACGATTATTTTTGTGGGGCGGCGATTTTCAGGAGCGAGAGCTGCTGGAAAAAGCGGTTGCCTTTGTCTAATGGGAGAGTTGACAAAAGTTTAGGTGCTACGGCCTTTCTCAAGGTTAGGAAAAATTAGTGTTTCTCAGTTTTTATAGAATGCAAGGTACCCAATCAAACGTGTTAAGTTATTTGGTTCTATGATTGAACCATAGGATATGGAGACTATTTAGTAGGAATTAGTTTGGTTGGATTATCAATAAATAACCGTTCTAAAATCTTCATCTAAGTACCGCTGGGCTTAGACAAGGGTTGAGCGGGATAAACTCAATTTGTCGTTTGATTTAACAATTTCTGAAACGGTGATTATAGCTTTACAAATTGTTATTTACCTTTGTGACCTCCATTATACGTCGATTTATCAACTTTATCCACAAACAAAATTGGGGATCTAGTACGCGTGCTAATCAGAATGATATATGGGTTTAATTGCAATTGGATGCGTACCCTGCTTGATGTGTGTATCTCAGTCAGTTCCTTATAACCACTGTACTAGATACAAATATAGTTCATGTGATGGCAATTAGAATTGCAATTAGTCAACCTCCAAACTCAATTGGTAAAAAATAACAAAGGGGTATGAATATTGAATTTAAGATGGTCAGAATCATGATCTAGGTAATAATTAATTTCTGTATTTTTCGAAATAAACCTCTTGAGTTACATGTGCAGATGGTTTCTTTTGACTATCAAAGTACATTATACTTATAGCGACCCCAAACTTATTTTTCGACTAATCGTACTTTCAATTGATTTATCAACGCCATTATAATAAGCCATCATTTGGTTTAAATGATGGGATTATATAATTTTATCCCATAGTTTAGGATTGTACTGTTTATTTTAAATAGTCTCTTATTTGGTACAGTTGATTGGTCGACTTGTGAAAACAGGATAAATTTCCACGACATCAATTTGCTTGATGTGATAATCAGGGACTTAATTGGCTAAATACCAATTTGCCCTTCTAATTGGGGTATACATTTCTCCAACCCCAATAGATCTACACTTGCTGATATATTTTTCTTACAATCAACATGACTAAAATGAAAGACCAAAGATACCAAACAAGGGAATATAACCGTGATTACATTCTTAACATACCCATCTCGAACCGAACACACTGTAATATGCGGAAAAACAACAACTAACACTACCATCAATCCACATTGAATAGTCATACCAAACAGATTAGTAGACCCAAGAAAATGTGGTCAAATTATATGTTTATAACAATCAAATTCTTACAAACAATGAGGGTTCTGAACAATTACCAATAATTGCCTGCTTTCCATATCATGTGTGGGATAGATGCACTATGGTTACTACATACCATAAAATTGAAATATGTAGTACAATTAAGAACACAACCAAAATTTGCAGTCCTCTCCGTTCCATATAAGCCCACCTCAAATCGAGGTGAACACCTGGCAGCTCGAAGTACCTCACAAACGTGTTGAAGTGCGTTCATAGCATGTGAATCTTCGCCGAACCCTCTCAATCACGTATTCGTGCAGCATTTCTTCTGACAAAGATGGCACCGAATCCGACTACATGTTGAAGACGTCACTCTCGTCCAATAAACCCATGTCTTGGAAAATATTGAAGAACACATCATAGCATAATTCTTCCTCGGCCTTCGACCACTTGACGCCCCTCTTTAATGTTCCATACACGTTAATTCCTAGTGAGCACCATTGCTACCTACAGATTGTGTAAAACATGTATTAAACTCAACTACAGTTTAACAACACTAATTTTAATAATATACATAATAAAAACATTAGTTATAATAATAACAGCGCGGCCATCTGGGCGTTCATCTGCGCTTGAAATGCCTCCTGCTGTCGGCGCTGCTCCTCACGATCCTCCTCACGTCGTCGCTCAAAATCTACATATCGCTGCTGAATCAGCTCGAGCTCTGCCCTCTGCGCCTCCTGAGCTCGTCTGGTGGCCTCCAACTCCTCTCTCTGCGTCTGGAGCTGTGCCTCGAGCTCTCTGACCTGCGTCCGACCAAACTGAGAGGAGGTGGAAGAAGAGCTGCCTCTGAGGAAACCCTCTGCAGCAGCGAACGCCTTCCCGAATGAGCCGGTGCCGTAGATCTTTCCCTTCTCCGACCCGACGACGTCGAAGAAAACCCGATCAGAGTCAACCTCGGTACTCGCATCCTGGGAAGGCTCGCGTGCCTTCTCCAGGTATCGCTTGTACTCCTCCTAAAATACAACTCGTTAGTAAATTTTACATTAAAACCAAAAAACAAGTTAAAAATAAAAAAGAGACTCACATTAACAGTACTGGATCTCGCATCGATCCACGAGCCGTCGTCCTTCATGTGCGTACGTACAAAAACCTAGTGCGCACTGGCCTTTTCACCCGTCTCCCGCTCCTGTATCGAAATAGAGCTTTCAAATAATTAACATTAAAATTAAATAAATAAATAATATATTATTATATTTCAAAATTACTTACGATATCCAGATCATAATCGATATTAGATCTAACTCCCCCCCTGTGCTTCGACATCCCGGTACTCGGCCCAGCACGCTCGCTCTTCCTGTTCCGGCTGTACTGCTCGTATCTGGCCTTATTCTCGAGTTTATCCCACTCGACCTTCCAAACCCTAGTTGAGACGCATGATATATAATGTGTTATAAATTATCTATTATAAGTAAAAAAAAATCTAATTTAATAAGAAAATATATAACAGAATCATTTACCTCCATAGCTCCCCATTAACGCATCGATGCAGCTTTCCACCATGAGAATCATGATACTGCTTATACTCATTCAAAACCTTCCCGTATTTGTCCCCAATCATCGGAAAAAACACGTTCCATATCTCTTGAACACTATACTCCTCCGGGTTCCAATAACAAACCCCCTACAAAGAAAATAATAATTACATTTCAATTGATACATATGATTGTGTAGTTACATTACAAATTAACAAATTTGGATATAAAATAATAATTACCTGAAACATCTTCCACCAGAACTCCTTAGTCTCCATAGGGACTGCCTTATAGCACCACCCGACGGGATGGAGATCCTTCTCGAAGATCTCCCGGAGTATAGTATTCACCTTACCATGTCTGCTGTGTAGCCTAAATTCAATTGTGTTTTTTTTTTGTTACGGATATAATTTATGTTAATAATTAGATTTATTCTAATTAAAGATTGTAAATTAGATTTATTCTAATTAATTGGTACAGCGATAATTCGTTTCAACGAATTGTATAGGCTTGTTCTACATGTCGTGTAGATAATTATAGCCTTTTGAATTGCTCAATTCCATTTATTGGTGAGTGAGAAATGGTGTTTGGAAGTTGGATAGGTGCTTTTAAGCCTTATCGTTTATCCCACATTGATAATTATCCAATGTGAAAGGGAGTTTAAAAGTGTTTAACTTTTAATGATTGGACATCAAGTGGGCCCAGTGGGTTGTGTGGACTTTGTGTAAACGAAGCTCACGCGGCCTCTTGGACTTGGGTTCGCCAGTTCGTCTTCGGCGAAGCCGATGGCGGAGCCGAGCGGATTCGAGCCCGAGCCCGGTCCCGGACCTCGGACCTGGGTCCTGGGCTCTGGGCTCTGGGACTTGGGACTTGGGTCTTGGGCAATTGGTCCGAATTGGCTGGTCCGATTGTGATGGTCCGTGTGGGGTTCGGGTTCCGGTTCAACCATGGCTAACCTTTTAGCAGCATGTGGTTTTGACCCCTAATTGATTTTTGTAACTCCTGACCTTTCAGGTCAAACGTCATGCTATTTACTATTGCATGGATGTTACTTTGACCAAACACCTGACTGCATTTGAATAGACACGCTGAACCTGTCCAGGTTCATGCTGTCAGGTGTCAGACGTTTTGAATGTCTTTATGACATTAACTTTGGCTGTAACCTACCTCTCTGGAACCCCTATAAAAGGGTGAGGAACTCCAGCATTTTACACACACGAAAATCACCTGAAACATACAAGCATTCAGCATATTTTACGTTTCTGCATTTTATTATCTACGTAGCTCGGTCCCGTTTCTTTGAGTTCAACGGAGCTCTGGTTTCTAACAGTGCTGTTAAACTAGAGACGAAAAGTCGTTTTACCTTTGGGACGAATTGCCTAAACCGAAGAGCACTACCGGGGCAATATCGTCTTGCGGGAAAGAGATTTTCTCGACTCGACTTGCTTGATACTTTTGTTTTATTTTTCCAGTTTACAATTTACAATTATTCTCCGTTTGTGGCTTGAATCAGTTGTAACTTATTCCAACAATCCATAACGATATTATTTTCTGTATTTTAATTTTTTGTAAGTTGTAATATCCCTGACTGGAAAAGGATTTCAACCTCCAGCACTCCCACGAGCGACGCTACTCCGGCCATCACCTCCACTATTTCGGCGACGACCACTGCCCCTGCAGTCACGAACACCTCGACAATTGGCATGTCTTCGCCAATCTTGAACACTACTCAGGCTGAGATCATTCTCAACCCGGATACTCTCGACTTCTTGCTCGAGACGCTGACTAAACGTATGGCCCAGTCGAATTCATCCACAGTTTCGGCTGTTGGAACGATCCCTTTTAGGATAGGGACTTCGGTCCAAACGATGCCAGCTCCGGCTGTGACCCATCCCATTGGGATGACGGGAACTTCGGTTCCGAGTTTGTTTGCAACTGCTCCCCAAACAGATTCAACTGTTTTGAATACCCATTCAACGGGTTCGGTGGGGACTTTTGTACCAACGATGAACGCGCCGGTGCACTCCTCTCGGATCATGCCCGCGGCGGAGAAGCCTCTAAAATTTAATGGGGGAAGGCTTTAAGAGGTGGCCAACAAAAGATGCTGTTCTACCTCACGATGCTTGGTTTCACCAACTTCGTGAAGGAAGATGAACCACCTACTCCGGACAAGGAAGAGACGAGTTTCCATGTTCACGCTGCCTATGATAATTGGCACAATGGGGACTATCTATGTAAAGGTTTTCTTTTAAGTAGCCTAGAAGATAGCCTGAGTAATGTGCACTCGGATTTAAAGACCTCCAAGAAAATTTGGGAGGCACTTGAGAAAAGATATAGTTCCGACGAGGCTGGAACTAGGAAATTTGTAGTCACGAACTTCATGGACTACAAGATGGTGGACTCTCGCCGGTTATGGAACAAGTTCAAAAGTTCCAAATGCTGGTGAATGATGTCCACGCCGAGGGGATGATTCTCCCGGATGCTTTCACGGCCGCTGCCATGATTGACAAGCTTCCACCAAGTTGGAAAGACTTCAAGACGTACCTCAAACATAAACGAAAGGCGATGTCTCTTGAAGACGTTATCCGGAAAGTACGAATTGAATCCGAAGTTCGTGTTCAATACAAGAATCCAAAAAGTTCGGATGAACCTCGGGTGAATTTGCTTGAACGAGGTGAGAACTCGAATACAACGATAATTCGTTTCAACGAAGTTGTATAGGCTCGTTCTAACATGTCCGTGTAGATAATTATAGCCTTTTGAATTGCTCAATTCCATTTATTTGGTGAGTGAGAAATGGTATTTTGGAAGTTGGATAGGTGCTTTTAAGCCTTATCGTTTATCCCACATTGATAGTTATCCAATGTGGAAGGGAGTTTAAAAGTGTTTAACTTTTAAAGATTGGACATCAAGTGGGCCCAGTGGGTTGTGTGGACTTTGTGGTAAACGAAGCTCACGCGGGCTCTTGGACTTGGGTTCGCCAGTCCCGCCTTCGGCGGAGCCGAGGGATCTGAGCGCGAGCCCGAGCCCGGTCCCGGACCGGACCTCGGACCTCGGCTCCTGGGTCTC
>BMAC01000348.1:706658-731033 GCA_014905375.1 Phtheirospermum japonicum
GAAAAGGCCGCGTCCCGGCAACTCGAAGCCTAAAGCTCCTTCTTCTAAGAAGTTTGAAGGCAAATGCTACAATTGCAATTATCCTGGACACATGTCAAAGGATTGTCGCAAGCCAAAGCAGAAGAAGGCTAGGCCAAGTGCACACATTGCCGAGAGAGAGCTGACTAATGATGACCTCGTTGCGGTTATCACTGAAGAAGCTAACATGATCGAGAACCGTGGCCAATGGTTTATCGACACTGCTGCAACCGCCCATGTGTGTGCTGATCGGAGCTTGTTCTCCAAATACCTTCCTTGTGAGGGAAAGGAAGTTGAACATGGGAAATCAAGCTTCCTTCGGAAGTTGCTGGTACTGGTACGGTTGTGCTGAAAATGCTGGGCTCTGGGCCTGGGACTTGGGTCTTGCTGGCAATTGGTCCGAATTGGCTGGTCCGATTGTGATGGTCCGTGTGGGGTTCGGGTTCCGGTTCAACCATGGCTAACCTTTTAGCAGCATGTGGTTTTGACCCCTAATTGATTTTTGTAACTCCTGACCTTTCAGGTCAAACGTCATGCTATTTACTATTGCATGGATGTTACTTTGACCAAACACCTGACTGCATTTGAATAGACACGCTGAACCTTAACTTTGGCTGTAACCTACCTCTCTGGAACCCCTATAAAAGGGTGAGGAACTCCAGCATTTTACACACACGAAAATCACCTGAAACATACAAGCATTCAGCATATTTTACGTTTCTGCATTTTATTATCTACGTAGCTCGGTCCAGTTTCTTTGAGTTCACCGGAGCTCTGGTTTCTAACAGTGCTGTTAAACTAGAGACGAAAAGTCGTTTTACCTTTGGGGACGAATTGCCTAAACCGAAGAGCACTACCGGGGCAATATCGTCTTGCGGGAAGAGATTTTCTCGACTCGACTTGCTTGATACTTTTGTTTATTTTTTCCAGTTTACAATTTACAATTATTCTCCGTTTGTGCTTGAATCAGTTGTAACTTATTTCAACAATTTAATCATAACGATAATTAAAATTTTAAAATCATTAAATTACTTACTTGTTCCCTGCAATATAAACATGAATCCCCCCCCCTCTGTGGTGGGACCAGTTGCCGTCGCGATGTACCCGCATCAGACGGTGTATGTAGCGGTGTGTGTGATGTCGGTGTCGGTGTATGTGTGGGTGTATCCAGTGTATGTGGGTGTATCCAGCGTCGACGCTGAATGATCAGCACCGAGACCCACGTAGTCATCCTCAAAATCAGCTAAACGATTAGCCGAACCCATATCGGATCGACCAATGCTGCTAGAACCTCGACCTCTCGGCATCTGATAAAATTATTAAATAATAATACGAGCATTTTACAGAACACAAGTGCATATTATATATCAAACGTTTTAATAAAATCCAAACATGAAAGAAATAAATTTTAAAAAGAAATAGATTACATATATTTCAACCAAACTAATCACTTTCACTATTAAGGTTATCATCAAACTCATCTTCGTCTGTGTCTTGATCTGTATCTTGATCGGTGAGCAACTCTTCTTCTGCATCATCATTTGTCTCGTCACCAAGTTCATCCACGTAATTATCATTGGGGTCGTGCAACTGGAAATCGACATCGTCGAGTTGAATCGGATTACGTGTATCTGCATCTTCCTCTTGAAATGATTCTTCTGGTGGAGGTTCGATAAATTCAACATTTGATCTCGCCTTAATTTTACACGTTGCCCACCAATACATTTTATCTCGTCTCAAACTTGGGTACGCACAATAGTTCACTTGTACAACTTGAGAAGCAAGTACGAAAGGTTCATATCGATTGAACCTACACTTATGACTGATATCGACTAGCTTATAATTTGGATGAACTTTTGTGCCTATAGGAGTTGGATCAAACCATTCGCACTTGAACAATAGCGTGTTTCTCTCCATCCGACCGGTGTATTCAAGCTGCACAATCTCTATAAGACGGCCGTAATAATCATATTCGTCTGCCCCATAATTTGACCTTTTATATTGATTTATCAAACATTGGGCAGCATGATGGTGGCTAGAGAATGATTGAATTTTTTGGTAAGGCCCTATGTCATTCGAAAAGGTGATTTTACTGTAATATAACGTCTTAGTATATGAATTTTGTTGACTAAAAATTTCGGCAGCATCTACCTTTAGTTCTCTAAGTACACATATATTGCAGTGCACCCGAGAACATAAGAGAGATACTGAACTGAAGTTTATATATTCAACAAAAAAACATATAGATAAGAAAAGCCATATTACAATCACACTCTCAAACTGTCCAAAGAAGTGGACAATTCGGGATTTAGTATCGAATTCTCTATTCGATACAAAATCCCAAACGAGGCTAAGGTATATTGTTTATAAAGAGTGTATCTTGGATAGAACATATTTTGAACTCCGTTTTTGGATAGATGAAACCTCCACGGCCGGCGCCGTAAACAACGTCATCACAGACGTATACATCAAGTAATAAATCACATCATTTAAACAATATATACAAAAGAATATGTACTCATAGCACAACATGCATGTATCAATCACCACGGTATTTCACCACCACTATCACGAACAATTTAAAACATTTTGAAAACCACCGTTCTATTTTAAAATAATTTTGAAAACGTTATTGGAGGGACGAAACCTCCCAGCTGGCGCCGTACACCACGTCATCACCGACGTCTTCCCAAACCAATCACAACATCAAGCAATCACATTAAAGCCATAACAATAAACCRTACAAAAYATGAAATTAACATGCATATTGAACCCCAATTACGTAATTAGTCCTAAATTGAACCCTAATTACGTAATTATTTCTAAATTGAACCCTAATTGGTTAATTATTCCTAAATTGAACCCTAATTTTGTAATTAATTCTAAATTGAACCCTAATTTTGTAATTATTCCTAAATTGAACCCTAATTTTGTAATTATTCCTAAATTGAACCCATATTACGTAATTATTCCTAGTTAGGTAATTACGTTTAATTTGCAAATTACACCCTAAATTAATACATAATTATAAATTATACCCTAAAAGAAACTCCAATTACAAACTAAACCTAAATTAAGCCCCAATTACAAATAATACCCTAAGTTTAGACATAATTATAAATTATACCCTAAATAAAACCCTAATTGAAAAGTAAACCTAAATAAAACTATAATTACAACTTTTACCCTAAATTTTAAATTATACCCTCAATATTACATAATTACAAATCCTAACCCATAAACCCTAATTTCAAACCCAAACCCATAAACCCTAATTTCACACCCTAGTCTCAAAACCTAAATCATAAAACCAACAAATAAACTTAACAAAACAGAATACAAAAACAAAAAATGAAAACTTACCTTCTGAAACGGGCGGTGAAGGCGGGCGGCGAAGGTGGGCGGCGGTACTCCTTCCTCGGTCGCTGCGGCGGAGAGTCGCGGCGAATAGGGGCAGACGTGGGCAGCAAAGATCGGCAAAAGGCGGACGTCGGCTGCGGCGGATCGATGGACGGGCTGGGCGGCGGCCTTCTCTTTCTTCTCTTTCTTTTCTCTCTTTCTCTCTGTTTGTGAGCAGCGGGTCTGTTGCCGGCTGCTATTTTAATGAAAAAAACGAGGCCACGGGACCCTCGGAAAGACCTCGGAAAACCGAGGGCAATAATGACCCTCGGTTTCTATTTTTTTTATTTTTTTATTTTTAAAAAAAACCGAGGGTCGCCTTTACCCTCGGAAAAAACCGAGGGGAGGCCAAGACCCTCGGTTTTTTCCGAGGGTACAAGCGACCCTCGATTTTTTTTAAAAAATAAAAAAATAGAAAAAAATAGAAAAGTCGTAAAAATAAAACAAATCCTACCATCTCGGGCACGTGGTGAGGTTTTGACCCAATTTCGGTCGAAAGACATGAACGAGCATGTGCGTATCCACACGTTTCGTGCAATTCGACCAACAACCAAGATACGATCGATCGATCAAGTGGTTCGGTTGGAAACGCGAAGCGACGAGGCGTCGTGATTTCTACGAGGGGGCGGGGGGTGCGTCTCGTCGTCCCAGAACATCGAGGGTCGGTCGAGCCTTCGGTTTTGTTCCGTACAAGCGACCTCGATTTTTTAAAAAAAAATAAAAAAAATAGAAAAGTCATAAAAATAAAACAAATCCTACCATCTCGGGCACGTGGTGAGGTTTTGACCCAATTTCGTTCGAAAGACATGAACGAGCATGTGCGTATCCACACGTTTCGTGCAATTCGACCAACAACCAAGATACGATCGATCGATCAAGTGGTTCGGTTGGAAATGCGAAGCGACGAGGCGTCGTGATTTCTACGAGGGGGCGGGGGGTTCGTCTCGTCGTCCCGCAACATCGAGGGTCGGTCGAGCCTCGTTTCGTGCGCGTTTCCTATCTTTTTCTAATTTTTAAATAAAAAATTGGAAAAACCCCAAGAAAAAATAGAAAATTAGTAAAATATAGAAAAAAATGCCAAATATTCACGAACGGGGTAAGGAGGGGTGCGTCTCGGCGTCGTGGAACCACAAGGGTCGGTCGGCGGTCGTTTCGTGCTCGTTTCATATTTTTTTTCCAATTTTTTACTAAATACAAAATTAAAAAAAAACCTAGAGAAAATAAGAAAAATAGTAAGAATAGGAGAAAAATGCCAAAAATTCACGAATGGGGCGGGGATGGGTGCGTCTCGGCGTCGTGGGTCCACTAGGGTCGGTTTCCGATAATTTCGTGCGCGTTTTCTATTTTATTTTTTAAACCGAGGGTCACCTTTAACCTCGGAAAAAACCGAGGGGAGGCCAAGACCCTCGTTTTTTTTAAAAAAAAATCAAAAAAATAGAAAAAAAATAGAAAAGTCGTACAAATGAAATAAATCCTACCATCTCGGGCACGTGGTGAGATTTTGACCCAATTTCGGTTAAAAGACATGAACGAGCATGTGCGTATCCACACGTTTCGTGCAATTCGACCAACAACCAAGATACGATCGATTAGTCAAGTGGTTCGGTTGGAAACGCGAAGCGACGAGGCGTCGTGATTTCTACGAGGGGGCGGGGGGTGCGTCTCGTCGTCCCGGAACATCGAGGGTCGGTCGAGCCTCGTTTCGTGCGCGTTTCCTATTTTTTTCGAATTTTTAAATAAAAAATTGGAAGAACCCCTAGAAAAAATAGAAAATTAGTAAAAAATAGGAAAAAAACGCCAAATATTCACGGACGGTGCAAGGAGGGGTGTGTCTCGGCGTCGTGGAACCACGAGGGTCGGTCGGCGGTCGTTTCGTGCTCGTTTCGTATTTTTTTCCGATTTTTTGCTAAATAAAAAATAGTAAAAAAACCCTAAAGAAAATAAAAAAATAGTAAAAATAGGAGAAAAAAGGCCAAAAATTCATGAACGGGGTGGAGATGGGTGCGTCTCGGCGTTGTGGATTCACGAGGGTCGGTTTCCGGTCGTTTCGTGCGTGTTTTCTATTATTTTCTTTAAATCGAGGGTCGCCTTTACCCTCGGTTTTTTTAAAAAATAAAAAAAAAATAGAGAAAATAGCAAAGTCGTACAAATGAAACAGATCGTACAATCTCGGGCACGTGGTGAGATTTTGACCCAATTTCGGTCGAAAGACATGAACGAGCATGTGCGTATCCACACATTTTGTGCAATTCGACCAACAACCAAGATACGATCGATTGGTCAAGTGGTTCGGTTGGAAACGTGAAGCGACGAGGCGTCGTGATTTCTACGAGGGGGCGGGGGTGCGTCTCGTCGTCCCGGAACATCGAGGGTCGGTCGAGCCTCGTTTAGTGCGCGTTTCCTATTTTTTTCGAATTTTTAAAAAACCCCTAGAAAAAAATTAGTAAAAAATAGGAAAAAAACGCCAAATATTCACGAACGGGGCAAGGACGGGTGCGTCTCGGCGTCGTGGAAATACAAGGGTCGGTCGGCGGTCGTTTCGTGCTCGTTTCGTATTTTTTCCTGATTTTTTACTAAATAAAAAATTGAAAAAAAAAACCTAGAGAAAATAAAGAAAATAGTAAAAATAGGAGAAAAAGGCCAAGAATTCACGAACGGGGCGGGGATGGGTGCGTCTCGGCGTCGTGGATCCACGAGGGTCGGTTTCCGGTCGTTTCGTGCGCGTTTTCTTTCTTTTTTTTTTTTTAAAACGAGGGTCGCCTTTACCCTCGTAAAAAATCGAGGGGAGGCCAAGACCCTCCCCTCGGTTTTTCCCGAGGGTACAAGCGACCCTCGATTTTTTTAAAAAATTATTTTAATTTATTTTTTTTATTATTAAAAAAACTGAGGGTTGTCATTGGCCCTCGGTTTTTTCCGAGGGGAAATTGCTCCCCTCGGTTTTTCGAAAATTATTTTGTTTTTTGAATTTTTTTTATGTTCTAAAAACCGAAGGTATTTTCTACCCCTCGATTTTCCGAGGGGCGCTAGCCCTCGAAAAATATCCCCCTCGTAAATCTCTCGATATTACCTTCGGTAATTATGGCGGTAAATATTGGCGCCTGATTTTCGAGGGAAATATTTCTCCTCGGAAAAAAACTGAGGGCTTCTCTTTTCCCTCGGTTTTCCCTCGGTTTTCCCCTCAAAAAATTGCAATTTTTTTGTAGTGCCCTATGTCTAAAAGAATAGGTTTTGACGATGAATACACACCCAATGCATATAAGCAAAACATATCATCCCATCATGTATGGCTTTGATATATAGAGGAAATGATTTAAAATACCCATTTTCGAAGGGTAAAACTCTTTTATGCCCACAAGTGAAGAAAAGATGTTCTCTACCCATTTTTGAATTGAAAAAGCCTAAAATATTCTTACTTTTATAAATGAGAGATCGATCCAAACAATAACAATCCTATCAAAACAAGTCCCCAAACCCATAAAATAAAAACTCATCTTCTCAAAACTGTCATCTTCTCCGGTGGATAAATACATCATTCTGGACAAAAAACAACAACAACAAAAAAAAAAAAACCGTCACATCCATGTGAGAAAGCCAACGCAAAAGGCTGCTAAAGCTAAAAGGGAGAAGTTTGGCGTTGATCCACCGCGTGAGACACGCCATTCAGGCCCCGAGGCACCTTCAATTTAGGCCAATGAATTTGTTACATTTTTTTGGGATTTTTTTTGTTGGTTGAAACTAGGTCAGATATTTGCATGTTGAATTCTTTTTAATACATTTGGGGCGAGTAGTTATATTTGATTTGAGATATTATTTCATATTTGGGGTGGGAGGTGTTATTTGGTGTGGAGAGTATGTTTTTATATGTTTGAGGCCAGAAGTGATAATAGTTTGGGTCGAATAGTTTATTATATTAGGAGAGTGTTTTTATGTTTGGGGCGAGAGGTGATAATAGTTTGGGTCGAGTAGTTAAATATTTTGGGGCAAGCAACTTTATTAGGTCAAGCAATATAAATATTTTGTATTGGGAGTGTTTTATATGTTTGGGTCGAGACGTGATATTTGAGTCAAGTAATTTAATATTTTGGGGCGAGAATGGGTTGTTTGGGTCGGGTAATACAAATTCATTTGAGATGTATGATTTGTATGTTTGGGGGAGAGGTGATAAAAGTTTGGGTCGAGTAGTTTAAAGTATTTGGGCCGAATAATATCTAAGGTGTATGATTTGTATATTTGAGTCGGGATGCGATAAAATTCGGGTCGAGTAATTTAATATTTTGGGGCGAACTATTTTGGTCTTTTCATATTTTAAAATTGGTAAAAAAGAAGCTTTCATATTGCAAAATTGGTTGAAAAGAAATTTTGTTCACTTATGGGTAAAAAAGAGTTTTACAGGCAAAACAGACACTCAATTAACATATACGCGTATGAAATCAAATTCATATAATATATGGTTTAAAAATAATCAAATCGCTGCACTATAAATAAGACCAAGTAATAACACTACCAGGAAACGTCTAAACAAGCACCAACAATGGGGGTTGTGGATCGAACCTCAAACGGAGCTAATAGGTCAACAAGACTCTGCAGTTGCGAATGATGTTTGAAATTTTGTTAACCAACAAGAGAAGTCAACAAAGTTTATAGATCCCATTGGGACACGGCCGGTCCGGGGCCATTTTAGGCCCTGGGCTAAACGATAAATAATGCCCTATTTATGTTTTTTTTTCACTAATTATATGATAGTATAAATAATTTGAAGGTACAAAAGTTAGAAATAACTATATGATATAAAAATAATACCCAAAATGCGTTCATTTTTTCATGTGAAGCATTCGTTTATTTAATAAGAAACTTATCCATTGATTCTTTTAAAGATTGAGTTATATGTTCATTACTTTTTCCCCGTTTTGATATCCCAATGTGAATTATCTCTGCAATTCCCAGAAAGTGTCCTTATACAAAAAAAAATAAATAAATATTGGTATCGCAATAAATAAAAAAATAAAGAATCACTAGAAAAATAATACTAATCCATCGACCGCTTCTAAAGGTGCCCTACTGTCCACGATGTCCATTGTCCTTAATAATAATAATAATAATAATAATAATAATAATAATAATAATAATAATAATAATAATAATAATAATAAAATTGATACAATTAGTTTTAACAAATATTTATGCTTTTCATTTTCCTATATGAAAAAATCATCCAAAAGCAAATTACAAAATCAAAAAGGTATGTAAGCTTGGAATTGAAAATCAAAGAGATTCCCCAGTTCAGATCCTAAATTAATCACTCGCAATTAAAATCTCAAATCCCCAATTTAATCTGATTAATACGCTAACAAGGCAAACTAGTTATCCACAAATGCAGTATTAAATCATACCATAACATATACTCGATACCGGCAAAAATCAACTTCCTGAAGTAGATAATCTCACTCAACACTCGCAAAAATCAACTTTATGAAGTAGATAATCTCAACGACGCTGCTAAACAGTTTCTACAAAATGAAATTGGATTTTAAAATTCGATACAAGCACTCATTAAATCGTTTAGAAAGAAAAACTAATTATAAGAATTAGAATATATTTTAATTTAATGACACTCATTAAATAGTTTGAAATAGAAAAACTAATTAAAAGAATTAGAATATATTTTAATTTAATGAAATAGCAGAGAACTTTTATAAATAATTAATAATTGTGCTGCCTAGACCTTCATCAAATCAAGTGGTATGTGCTTTTTTTCAACATAAAAATATATATAATAATGGGTTGGGGTGGGCTGGTGCCCCTTTACACTTTTGGGCCCTGGGCCTGAGCCCAGGTTGCCCTGCCCCAGGTCCGGGCCTGCATTGGGAAATTCATTAAAAAAAATTTTCCAAGGAACGAAAAAATGGAAATCAAAAGATTTACAACTGGGAAGAAAAAGGTAAAGAAATTCCGTTTTTTCATCTTCACGAATAGACTAGTCGTTGAAGGGCTTTAATCTTTTTCCAAACAAAAATATTTACCAGGTGAGATGAATACTTATGGTGGTGGGGTTGTAATTATATGTGTAAGCGAGTCACCAATTGTTCATGACTTTCGGGGACCTAATTGTTATTTCACCGTCCGGATTAATACGGTGATAAATTATTACATGGTATGAGGTGGGTCTTATACCCATTTCATAGGATTATATACTGGCCCAGATTCTAAAAAGAAAAAAATATGATAAAAAGAATATAAAAACAAAGATAAAAAAGAGGGGTGTTGTTTTTAATTATATTTTTGTTTTTAAATTTAATTAATGAGAAAGAGGAAAATAAAAAGGAAGGATAAATAATATATGAATTAGTGTATAAAAAGAAATAAAAAAGAAGGAGACTAAAAAGAAAAGAAATGATAAAGAGAATATAAAATTAAAAATAAAATATATAGAAGAAAAAATGTGGAAGGTAAGAGTTGAACCATGAACCATTTGAGAAGAGATTAAACAAACAAACCACTAAACCAAATTACATACTTAAAAATTTTCAGACTCCAATATATATATAATTTACAAATAACAAAAAAAATCATAAATAGTATTATCATTTTGAGATTTTCTTGATGGGGATGGGGGGTGGGGGGCTCAAACAATAAGGTGGTCCCGCCCCTGCTCCTGTCTACAATCAGCAACCAGCCAAGGGAAAACTTGACAAGCTAATATTTTTCTAAATCCCGCAATCATCACGAAAACCTCCCAATCAAACAATAATTTGTGTAAACTCCATCCGCTTCTCCCGAAGACTTCAAATGTTGCAAAAGAATCTTTTAAGAATCAGTATATACAAGATTAACGATGGCTAGAAATTCATGCCGGCAAAGGTTAAAAAATTCACATGAGATTTTCAATTATTCACATGCTCGCAATTGCGAAGGATGCTTGAAATTCTCCGTTGTCAGACCCATGAATGGTCGACGATTTGGGATGAGATCGCTCGCCAAGGAATTTGATACAGGTTCCAGCTCTACGTCATCCCAGCAGGTCGGTCCTCGTCTGAAACAGTTGCAGACACAGTTTGAGGAGGCTGAGACGAGGCATCAGGAGGAGTTGAAGAGGTTGCATGATACACAAGAGCGTAATCTCAGGATGAATTGCAGAGGATGCGCGAGGCTCAAGCGTAGGCCCAGATGGTCTTCGAGCAGCGACTCCAGCGACAGGTTGAGGAGCATATTATGGCCGCAATGGGAGCACAACCTCCTCCTCCCCCTCATGCTGATTAGTTTATTTGATCTCGAGATATTGGATTATTATTATTGTAGAATTTATTTTGAATTATTATTGTCGAATTCATTTGATTATAATTCGTATTTATATTTATTTAATTTATTTGGTATTTGTATTTTTTAAAATATTTATAAATAGGTGGATGAATAATAATAATAATAATAAAAAAAAAAAAAACAGGTTCTTTATTCCAATTAATAAAAATAAAAATACATTTACCGACGGCTTTCCTGTCCGTTGATAAAATTAAATGGTATTTTATTTACAGCCGGATTCCATGTCCGTTGTAAAATTAAATGGTATTTTACTTACCGATTGGTGTGGAAGCCGTCGACATTCTTTTATTTATTTAATTTATTCCCGACGGGCGTGATATTCGTCGGTAAATCCAAAAAAAATAAAAATAGAAAACCCGACGGCAGTTTACTGACGGCAGAGTCCATTGGAAAGTCGTTGGCACTTGCCGACGGGTTGAGAAATTCATCGGCAAGATAATTACCGACAAAGATTTTGTCGACGGCCATTATCTATCGGTAAGTGATTTGTCGACGGATATGGCCATCGACAATATGCCGGTTTTTTTTGTAATGTGACAGATAGTAATAGTTGACACTAGCAATCGATAACTGACAACCGATAACAACAGTCGAGTTCAAATGATAGCAATAACCTTTGATATAAAATCATATAATATAACTTATGATTAAGCACAAGCAAAGGTCAATACACACTTGCATATTTTCTCTCAAAATACTATTTTACAAAGGTTCATACAAGCAGATAAATATGTTCAAGCAAACATATGCATCATGGTTTGAAAAATTTCAAACTTTCCGGTTATAATATTTTACTCACATATAATCACAAACAACACATTATGATTTGAAAATCTTCAACTCTAGTTAAGAAAGTTTTACTTACCTTCATTTAAGTTCTTTCTACATAAGCATATTGCTAATGTGACTTTACGAGGTTCCCGATCCAATACATGCAATATCTCCACACTTAAATAAAAAAGCTCATATAGTCTCTTAAAATATAATATAAATATAAAAAGTATAATTATAACATATAATAAAGTAAACTAGGATGATTGGAAGTGAAAATAATTTTATAGAACGTTGAATAAGATAATAAGAACGTTAGGGTCATAATACTCTAAATTCAAGACTCAAAGGGAAAAATTGTAATTTCAGTTACACCTTGCATAGTACAATATCATAAAGAAGTTATGGTTCGAATTTGAAGTCATTCGCAAGTCGTTACACCCATTTCGGAACGAAAATAAGGAAATTGTACATTTTTTGAATATTAATAACGTAATTGGGGCTAAAATAGAATTTTAAGAACTTTTAAAAGTTCATGGGTTAATCTGAAGTTTTAAAAATCTGATTTAGGTTATATTCGAAATAAATTAAAAATTAATTTGGGGGGACTAAATTGAAATCTAGAGGGGTCAAATTGAAATTCTCAAAATCTTTAATTAGGTCCAAATTTCTAACTAATTCTCAAAACCACACCCCTCAACTTCTAGCTCATTTCATTTTTAACCCCAAACTTTCTACCACCACCTGCCACTCCAGTCTCCTCCCCTCTCCAAGAACCACCGTGACAACATTTGTCACCAATACACAAATCAACTCTCGTTACAACTCATACATATACACACACATACACATATACACGCTCACAATGCCAACACTTACACACACACAGTCACAATTTTATATTCGAAACCCAAAATCTATCAATAGAAACGTGTTGCTCGTAAAAAGAGCTTTCAAATAATATGATCTTGTAGGCCCTGTTTGGGTTAGGATTCGGAATATCGATTTCGTAATTTGTAATACCGAATACTCGTTTGTTCTAAGATTTAAGAATTAAATACTCATACAACAATATCTTACAACTAAATAATTAAATATTACTAAATACAATATATTAATACACTACCACCTACTTTTCAGACATTGACATCAAATACAATATGATAATACATTACCAACCACTTTTCAGACATGACATCTACAGTAAAATGTAAAAGATTCTGAATCCTATAACAAATAAGAATTCTTATTATTCACAGAATTTTAAATACCCTAAGATTCTGAATACAAGAATTTATAATCCCAATGAATGTTAATCCAAACAGGCCCGTAAAGTTTCGATGGCCTAAACGGCATTCGCCGAATAGCGGCAATTCGATGCCCGTTATGACTACCCCGATATCAATTTACCAAATTAATCATATAATTAGAAACTAATTGTCAATACGAATAATTCGACATATAATTCATCAAAATTAGACTTGTGTTAGACTAGAAATCGGCCGTCAAAGGTTGATGGCACCATCCCTAGTCATGGCAGCACGTTGAAAGTTTGTCGGCATTTCGCTGATGATCCAGAGTTTCGATCATCGATGAAGAGGTAGCGTTAGAATTCTTATTTAATGGACTTCTAACTGTAAAAATTATGTAAAGATCCGACGGTCGAATTTTTGTGGTCGATGAAGTTTCGAGGCCATGGTGGTGACGGCAGAAAAGGTTGAAGAAAAGAAAGAAAAACGATGTCCGCTCCTACGGATCTTAAATGATTACAATACAAGATAATGAAAAGTCTACATTTCCTTCAATGCACTATACCCTCCACCCACTGCATTTACAATCATATATCTCTTAATAAAAAAAATCTAAAATTGATCTGATGGTCCCTATTAAACCATATTAAGTGAAACGTGAAGGCACCGTAAAAGTTCCCCATGATATATAAGGAAAGAAGAGGCGGTTTAGATTGGACTTAATTTATGAGCTCAAGAGTTAGGCCAAATTAATCTTGTTTTATACACTTTGGGCCTATTTAAATGGAAGTATGAAGTCGATAATTTTGGGTGAAATTAACAAATTGAGGCACCATGAAATTATACATTGCGTATTTGATCTTGTTACGAAATAAGATCGATAGGAATAAAAGTCTCATAATATCTATAATATTCTAATCGAAGATAATTGTATAGAATATTACTATTGAAATGAAACATATATAATAATCAAATTTATTAAAATAAGGTATAAAGTTAAATATCACATTAACCTTTTGGTATTAAAAAAAAGTGAAATATGACATTTTAGTGTTTATTTTGCAAATAATACTTTTATAATCATATAATATGGAACTGACAAAAGTGGAAAACAAATCTACGAAAGTGCTTATTGGCTGCTCACTTTATGGATGGAGACAATTCAAGCGGATGTAGTATAACCGTTAAAGTGACTACTTGATTGAGAAAATATAATCTATGCCCTTGAGTACTATAAAGAAAATAAGTTTTAAATTTACAATTGTACCTATATATGCCAATCATATATGAACATAATATGCACTCTTAATGAATAAGAGAAACTTCTAACTACTTGAATTCTTAATATGAGATAATGAATCACGGAAAAACTCGATATTGTCGAGACTTTAAACTACAACCCGAGTTTGTGAAATACTAAATTTTACAGTTTGTATATATCCAAAAGATAATCTGGTGGCTAAATATGGATAATTGAAATATGTTAGTATTTTTATGATTGGTAAAAAGATATAAGGAAAGATCAGTGTAATGACGAAGAACTGGTGGGAGTTAAAATTCTCTACCTATTTACAATATGCGCATTATTTTATCATTACTAATACACTTGACCAAATATTACTATCTCAATATTGTTATCTTGATTTAACTCAAGAAAGCGCAATGTTACTGAAATGGAATTAAAACTTATTTTGATACCTAAAAGAATTTAACTTGAGTTTATTTTTTCCATTCATAAATATGACTGCATATTGTCTTGTAACCCTTAAAGAAAATAGTCTTGTAACCCTTAAAGAAAATTTTGAGTTTACTTCCTACTCTAAAGCACCAAATAGTATTGTCGATGTTGATTATCCATTTGATCCATGTAAACTGATCATTATCACATATGTAGTAGTTCGTGAGTATCTATGGTAAATGTTATAAGCATAGATATCTCTAAAAATAGTGGCTTGAACTCTACCACTAATGAATTTGCTTGTAGTTATGAAAATAATGCAAGTTGCAACGAACAATTGAAAATAATAGGCTATCTAAAAGGTGATAATACGAGGAAGTGGAGAGTTTCTCATGGACTTTCTCATGAGTAAAGTAAACTGAGGAATTATGGACTTTCTCATGAGTAAAGTAAATTGAGGAAGTGGAGAGTTTCAGAACTCGTTTGATAGATGTAAATATCATTTTCAAAGTTCTCTTGATAGACGTACATATAAGAGAGATGTGTAGATTTTAGGGGGAGTCTCAACATAGGTGTGTTGTACTCTTTTCATTCAACTAAGTTTTATTTTTTCTCATTGGATATTGTTATTTGGAAAGATTTTAACGAGTCAACAATGAAACACCATTTCACCCTTTGACTTGACACAAAGGAGTGTTGAAAGGAAATCAGAATTAGTGTGTCTTTGTCAACAAGAAACTGATGAATGACAATTTAAGTATTTGTTATCTTAATACGAAAATATGTCGTCTCATTTATTTCTTCTTCTTCTTTTCTGCCTTTTCTTTTTACATATATGTAGTTTTCTATTACATATACATCCCAATTTAATTATATTAAGATGACACGGGGTGGGTTCCAATGAGAACCATCTCTTATTTGCGAATTTGCGAACTAGTCCTTCTATTATACAATTATAATATTTTATTAATATATCTGTTATATACACCAATAGTTTTATTATATAATTTTAATACTTTTAATTATATGAAAAATTATAAAAAAAAATTTCATCCTTTTAAAGAGGTGAAAATGGGAAAGACATCTTGAATAGAGTTTGTTTCATGTCCTAAACCCTAGGCTCCAAAATCTCCCCTAAATTCCATTCCACTCCACTCCACCGACTTCAAATCATTCATGGCGGCTCCCTCAACCATACTCCGTTGGCTTTCTGCTGCCGGTGGTGGTATCTCTCGGATCCTCAGATCCCCAAAGCAGCCATGTATAGCAACTCCAACTGCAATGACGATGATGAACAACATAAATGATTCGGATGAAGAAGATGAAGTCATCATGACTTCGACTACTTTGCCTTCAACAACCTCGCCATGGCTAATGTTATCCCCAACTTTCGAATCCGGCCACATGCTTTATAACTTCTACAGCCTATCAGAGGCTAAACTCAAGAGTTACAACAAAAGAATCGACGAATCGGAATCAGAATCGCCCGATGATGACGCTAAGATTGTGGGCTCGTCGCATGGCTGGTTAGCTCTGTTCAATAATCGCAACAACGACCTGTTCCTCTCGAATCCCCTTTCTCCTGCCGGTCAACAACACATCAAACTCCCTCCCGTTGACACCTTACCCGAACCCGATGCCAGCTTGAGAGATGGCCACGCCACAATTTCAAAGGTCATCATCTCTTTCTCCCCCAAAAGCAGCAACGAGAGGTGTGTTGCTGTGATGACTTACGGCCCAGCCGACCAGCTGGCTTTCTGCTTTCCTGGCCACTCTACAGAGTGGACCCCTGTCTACGATCCGTACACCGTGATTCGACAACCCTTCATCACTTACACTTTGGTTTACGATGATATCGTGCACCGCCCGACACCCGATTCCAACTTCTCGGTTATCCAGAGTTTTTTCGGAGTCCGTTTGGAGGATTGGGGAACGGACGAGCCGACTCCGACTGAAGTTCAAGACTGGAACATTGACGATGATGGCAAGACTTTATCTTTGAGTTATATCCGGAATGTTATTCTTACAGGAGAAAAATGGCAGTGGTGGGTGGAAAATAAGGAGTTCGTGGCAAAGTGCTTACAGATACCACACCTGGTGGTGTATGCCACCGAGGAGAAACAACAACAACTTTTTTTTGTGCTGCGGTTTCTCATGCCAGTACGACCCGACGGTGCTTATGACGATGGATTCTGTGGTTGGAGTAGTGTTATTTATCGATACAAAACTGTTGGTTTTTCTCTTTTTAAATTGGATGATGAGGATGGACTTTATTGGACGGTCGTGGAGAAGGGTTCGTTGGAGGGTCTGACGATGTTTGTTGGGATTAACCACTCGTTTGCGTTGTCGGCGGATAAGTTTCCGGAGTTGAAGCCTAATTCCATTTATTTTACTCATCCGCACCAAATTACTCCGAAATGGGATTGTAACGTCAGTGACCAGGATGTTGGCATTTTTGATTTTGAAAACAAGACTTTTCATCCGTGGTTCGATATTTGTGATGTTGATCAAAGGTTAAAAGGGATTGGGCCACCACTTGTGTGGTTCACTCCAAGCAAGGATTATTTTTTACTAGTGTAATTTAGTTCATTTTTATTTATTTATGCTTTCTGGTATTAGCTTTCTAATGTGATAAAAGAAAGAGAGAGATGGCATTAATGATTTTTTTTTGTTCTTTTGTGCCATTGGACTTTGTATATATTTTCTTGTTTTTCTTTCCATATATTAACAACACATGTTTATATAAAAATCAATGTATTTGGACATATATGTATCATGAATATATTTTCTTGTGACTAATATTCTAGGCACAACAAGGCTTAGTTGCGGTGGAGCTTGCCTCTTTAAAACATTTCACCATTTGACTTGCCATTTTTTTCATTAATTTGCGTTGAATTTATTGTTATGCCAATATGAAAATCTCTGCGCGTTGCTTTTCTGCTTTGTTCAGACAATAGTTGGGTCCATGACTCCAACTACATGAATTTAGCTTGTATTGTATGAAACATGTTATTTGTACCTTAAGTTGGGTCCTTGATTCCATCTGTTAAATCTTTTTTCCGTACATGGTGGGTTGATGCATCTCATTTTTATTCTAAATTAATTAATTGAACTATGCACTTTTTAGCATCCAAAATGACATCGAATTGAACCTCTCTACCTTAAATTTAGCCGGGGCCAAAAGTCGGTCGGTGACTTTGAAATTTACTTTGTTCATAATGGGGAACTATTAGTTGGAAAGATAACTTTCAAGTAGATTGGATGGTTGACCATGGAGATGGTTCTCACATTTTGGATTGGCAGTTGAGGTTAAAATATTCGCTTTTTGATTCGAGTGATTTATATTTTTATGTTATGAATTTTGTTAATCAACGTGGCAATCATTAATTGTGGTATATTATGTTGGTTACTTTTCAAAAAAGATACGTGATATTGGTTATCATCAAACGTCCATTAAATTGGCCAATTCATCAAAAAAGTACAAAAAAAGGCCGATCGGACTTTTTTTAGCGTGATTCAGTATTTTCTTATTATTTTTCATTTAATTTTAAATATTAAACTAAAAAAAAAAGAGAAGATTTTTATTTTTGGTACTTGACCATATTTCAGAAAAAGTACGTTAAATTGGCCAATTCATCAAAAAGGTCCAAAAAAGATTTGATGGGATATTTTTTTCTAAATTGGTATAATTCTATATAATCTTATCAATTTTCTATAATTATACAAAATAAATTAAAGACAAAAATTTGTTTTGCTCTCTCTTTTCTTTTTATGTTTTTCTTTTTTCTTTCCGTTAATCTAATTAATAAAATCATAATCAATAAAAATTAATATAAATTATTTATAAATATAAAAATATAATACAAATATTAAAAAATATATAATAAATATAGAGTTCAAAACTCATTTATAATAGATTTTCTCATATATATTTTTATAGGTTTTATTATTTTTTTTAAGATTCATTTTATATTTTTATATTTATCTCCGAGTTTATTAATTTTATATTCTTATATTTATTCATTTTAAAAAATCAATTTTTTTCAAATAAGTAATATTTTCGCAATTTATAATTAAATATATATTATTTATTTAATAATACATGTTGTATTAATATATTATAATTTATTGTATTAATTAAATGTATAAATAAAAATAGAGTAATAATTAATTTTTATGATAAATATCGAATCAAGAACTTTTGGTACAAGGTGAGTCAAAATTATGATATGATGTATTTGTGAAGACCACATGGGATGTTAAGTGGGTCAATATTAAAACTCATAAGCTCCATTGGTGACATGTTGAATTTAATAGTATTGCACATTTAGTATAAAGTTTCTAATTTAAGTAATTACATGCAATAAACTATCGAATCTAAACTTCTGTTAACAAAACTAACGACGTGAAATGCAATAAACTATCGAATTCAAGTAATTTTGTATTAATTTTATATTCTTATATTTATTAATTTTAATAATATAAAAATCATATAAATTATTATATTAACTTTAAATCTTCAAAAATAATAAAGTTATAATTAATACAAAATTAATAAACTCGTAGATAAATATAAGAATATAAAATGAATCTTAAAAAATAATAAAATATATATAAAAATATATATGAGAAAATCTATTATAAATGAATTTTGAACTCTCTATATTTATTATATGTTTTTAATATTTGTATTATATCTTTATATTTATAAATGATTTATATTAATTTTTATTGGTTATAATTTTATTATTAGATTAACGGAAAGAGAAAAGAAAAACTTAAAAAGAAAAGAGAGAGTAAAATACATTTTTGTCTTTAATCTATTTTGTGTAATTATAGCAAATTGATAAAGAAATATAGAATTATATCACTTTAGAAAAAAATATCCAATTAAAGCTTTTTTGTACCTTTTTTTATGAATTGGCCAATTTAACGTACCTTTTATGGAATATGACCAACATAGTGTACCAAAAATGAAAATCTTCCTAGTTTTTTTTTTCAATTTAATATTTGATAAGAAAATATTGAATCACGCCACGTAAGAAAAAAAACCCGATTGAACTTTTTTTGTACTTTTTTGATGAATTGGCGCTTTTTTTGTATTTTTTTTATGAATTGATCAACTTAATGGACGTTATTTGATAATGACCAACATCACGTGTCTTTTGTGGAAAGTGACCAATATAGTGTATCAAAAATAAAATTTGATTATTTAAATTGGGTAATGAAGGTAAGCTCATCGATTCCCACCTAGCCCCTTTGCGACCTTGAAGTTATCAACTTGCATGGTCGGTACTCGTGCAATGTGAAGAAATAATGTATGCATGCTTCAGTCCATCTCCCACGTGTTATATTGAAATGATTTCTAAAAGCAATTTGCATTAAATTATCAAATACAACTGCACAAGTAACGAATTAAAAACTTAGTTACACCAATTTCAAGAGAGAAGCATTAATTCACTAGATCAGTACATAAATCAACCCCTTGTTCAGATTACAAGGGCAGAAGATTTTACTCGAAAACATTGGAACAAAAACAAAATACTTGTACATCAAATCTAAAACAAGCCGGAAATACATAGGCAATTCAAAATAATAAAGCAAACAGACTAATCAGGCCACACTTTTAACAATAATAGAGCTTGGAGTGAACCATAACGGCGGTGGGACAATCCTCCTTATGCTTTGGTAATCCCAAGGATGGATGCAGGGCGAGAAAGTTTTGTATTTATAATTGAAAATACCATTGTCGTGGCCGCCAAAGTTCACTTTAACATGACGTGGCGGAACAAGTAAGTTCTCGTCGGTAAAGTAAATAGAATTGGGTTTCAATTTAGGAAACTCATGCGCCGGCAATGCAAATGAGCCGGTGCTCCCGATGAACATCACCAGACCATCCAAGTGACCCTTGTCCATGTACGTCAGCTTCCCCCGCCACGGTCAACTTTATAAACTTCAAAACCAACGGTTTTGTAGGGAAAAGAACAATCCCAACCTGTGGCTATTACCAAAGAAGACATGTTTAACAAAGTTACCATCTGGGCTCATTCGTGGGTTGATGTGGCGAGTCAACAGATAGAGCTCGTCCGAGTGCTCGGCAAATACAAGATACCGGACATGCCTGCAAGCCTAGGGAATTGGCTTCATAGGGCAGCGAAGCCAATTATTAGTCCTCGGCATGCCTTTGACCACCCAATCAATCCTTGGAGATAGAGGGTCGCTAAGATCCCAAGCCTCCACATCCATCTTGAGTGGTGGTACATCTAGGGGGCATCAAGTAAGGCCGATCTCTTTTGTTGAGAAAATGTTGAAAGACTCTTTACCTTCTTTGGATACATGAAGTTGGGGAGACAAGTGTTTCTTTGACTTCCGGTGAATATGAAGAGCCAAGAGATTATAGATGTGTTCAATGAACATGCCATGAATTRGCAACTATAAAAGGGTGATCAAAGTGTTGATCATTGAATCATTTCAACACAATAGAGTTTATCACTAAAGCGTGAGTTAGAACAAAGTCGAGCTTGTTCGGRTTTCAAGTGTGTGTAACTTGTAATCATTTCTCCAAGTAATAAAAAGAGTGTGTTGTTGAGCCCGAGGACGTAGACATTAGTTGTCGAACCTCGTAATATCGTGTGTCTTGTTATTTTATTTTTTTTTTGCTACAAACAAGTGTATGCGCGGTTCATATTATTCGAGCATTTTCGCAAGTCTAGCTTGAATATCTAGCTGTGGTAAATTGTATTGGAGTACAATTAATCGCAACATCTTTCGCCCTCGTCGTGGGTGGTATCGTACCCGTACCACGCTAAGCAGATGAAGAGTTTGTGCTAGCGGCAATATACGAAATCCATGTAATGCCTTTCATAAATGCCGGTCTCATCATGGGTAACCCCAATAGGCGGGACAGCAAAAGGCCAGTCTTCGTCCTAAACCGAAACTCGTCAGGGCTCGGCAGTCATCCTCGTCCGGGGAGGAGGACATGACCGACTTGAATACGCACCTCCTGTGGTTATAAGAAGGTGCGGGGAAAGTGTTGAGGGGCGGGAGCTTTATTTGTCTTCCGGATAGCGGGTTTAACATAATCAAATCGTTCTCGGGATTGCGCCGGTAAAACAGAGCTAGCCACCCATGTGACGACCCCACGATTCGTCTATCTTCATCGCCAGGAGGCAATTCATCATCTACTTTGAGTTCCAAAAATGTTCTCTCTGCAGGACTGTACAACTTGTAAGCCTTGTCGCCAGCGGGTGGTAGCATTACGCATGGCGACATTCTTGGTGTCTCATCCATGATGGATGGATTTCGAGATCTGAAGATTCGAGATATACGAGCACCGGCCCAGCGGAGCATGGTCGACGAAGCAACCATGAATTTGAAAATTTTCGAGTGTGGGATTTTGGGGTGGACAGATTTTCTTGATTTTAGGGTCGGCTGATTTTTGGGGATGGATACGAGCTTGGGCCATGAAATCCTACGGGCCCATAACAATCAGCACGTTTTTGGCCCGGCCCAGGCGGCCTGACCAAATTAAAAGTTAAGAATTCCATAGTGTAAACTGGAAAAACACCATGAGTATGGATTAAATGTGAGTGTCCATAGAAATCTTATAATTTGAAACACAAAATAATTTGCCAAAAAGGATCGGGATACGTACCACAGATTTGCCTCATTATCTTAATTCTAATGATTTCAACCATGTTTGTGACGGGTAGATTTCTTTATGTCAAAATCCAATTATTGAAGGACACCGTTTCATTTGAACTCATTTTCCCCTATCGTGTACCTTTAAAATATGTATTTGCCCACTTTGTAACATCCATGCTATCAAGTGATTGGCTACAGCTACGCCATCTGTTATTAATTTACCCTTATAATGTTCAAACTACAATGGCTGGCGTAAGTTACCTGCATTAGAAGCCACTCCAGTTTACCGCACAATTTCGATGTGCAACTCCTACCTCTAAAATTATATTTCAAGTTTGTATTCAAATAACTTAAACCATATAAGCGTGGATAACCCCAAAAAACTTCTCGCACAGCATCGAGTAAGCTCGGGTCCCGTAGGACACAAAAATGACTTCCCAAAATGAAGATAAAACCTTTTTCAAATGCTTCATGAACAACTATTGATTATCAAAATTCTCGGAATTCACTTCCGCAAAAGCCACGTGGTACATACCAGATCACATATTTCAATTTTAATAAAATAGTCAATCGGAGAAAAACTGAATAAAGTAGGGATGGGTACTAGTAGTTTTTTCTTTTTTTTTCACCTCTCGACTACTGAACTCATATATTATTTCACGCTTTCAAGAACTCATATATTATTTCACGCTTTCAAAAACTGTATAAATTCTCTATTTAATTAAAGCCTAAATTTCGAGTGAATTAATACTAAACTCAAGTTGATTAACTGAAATATCTTCCTAACTAAAACCCTAATCCGAAGGTTTTATGTCGTCATATATCTAAAATTGCACATAACTCCTACTTGTGTGTGTTCTTACTCTACTTCACTTCGTTTGATTAAAAGTAAAGAACAAACCCAAATCAATAAACCAGAATCATCGTGTTGAGAAAATTGATTAAAAGCACAAGCAAATCGAATGAAAAGCGTAAAACAATATAAATCAACCAATACTCAATCACAAGTTAAACGATAATATTTTATTATATTTCGTTGAAGAAATATATTAGAGTTTCATTTTATATATTAGAGTTTTTATTCTATTTAAATAATGAGTGATATCACTAATTAACAAATTTAAACTAATTCTTTTGGATTGTATTTCGTTGAGAGTTTTAAATTCTAAATTTTGTAATTTTGTAGTAGTAATTTTTATGATTAAAATTTTTTTGTCCCCCAAACTATTAAATTTTTTAACTGTTTATCATACAAACTATTATTTGTGATAAACTGCCATACAAATTATGCGCGATTTGTAATTTGCCCCCTAAACCAGATTTTTTGTGATTTTGTGACCAAAATCGGATGATGTGGCGCAATCGGATTGTGCCACATCATTCGATTTTGATTGCAAAACCACAAACACCCCGGTCCAGGAGGCAAACTGCAAATCGCGCATTATTTGTCACAAATAATAGTTTGTGTGGTAAAATATAAAAAAACGCAATAGTTTAGAGGGTAAAGAATAATTACCCTTAACTTTTATTTGTTGTAAGATTCAAGTTTTTTAAAATTTTATTTTAATTGTCAAATTTTATCTGAAAATTGAATGTAATTGTACTATTATATTGTATGTAAAAGCCAAATCGTGTTTAAAAATTGAATTATATTATATTATTATATTATATATTAATAGTATTTAATTATTTATATGTAATAAAATTATAAGTGTGTATAAATAGAATATGGGTTAATCGTGAAAAGAATATTAGTCCATCATTGAAATTTGAGTCGTAACACAACTTGAGTATTGAGATTTTGAAATCCATGCCCAATCTTTGGAATGACACAACAAACATAGCCATGAGCTATCAAGTTTCTAGGAAATCTTTATTTTTATTTATTACAAAACACAATAAATTTATAAAAAAGTTGGTATATTTATTTCCTCATTACAAAACACAATTGAAAACCCCAACAGTAAGGTCAAGCTCGTGGTTCTCCAGTTCTACAAGGTGGATGATTCCGGCAAGGCACGGTCATGGAGGCTGAGGAGGAGTGCCCGAACTCTAAGGGCGATGTGGTCACGTTCATGGCAAATCACTTCGACTGGGGTTGTTGCTGTAAGTGTGGGCTAACTTATGCCTACAATATGGTTTCGAATTATAATTTGGAAATTTTTAAACTACGTCAATATAGTTTTAGATCAATGGTTTTGATATATATATATATATATATATATATATATATATATATATATATATATATATATAATATATATATATTCCTTTCAAAACTTGAGTGCAAAACCAAAG
>BMAC01000348.1:735577-754036 GCA_014905375.1 Phtheirospermum japonicum
AAAGTCGTTTTTCATGTTTATTTTATTTTTATTTTTAATATTATGTATAGACACTAGTACAGAAACAGTTTTTTAAAACGCCATGTTTCAGTTATTCTAGAACACCCTGCCCATGCATTCTGACTAGAGCTGTTCTAGAATATCTGATTTTTCAGAACAGCTTTTTGAGGCGTTTTAGAATATCCGATATTCTAGAACGGTTATTTGAGACGTTCTAGAAAAATAATTTACCCGTTCTAGAAAACAGTTTTTCCCGGTCAATCTGTTCTAGAAAATAACATTCTTGAACAGTTACAAAGAAGACGTTCTAGAATATACATTTTCCAGGACGTCTTTCCGAAAAAGACGTTCTAGAATATAAATTTTTTGGAACGTCTTTTCGAAAAGGACGTTCTAGAATATAAATTTTCTAGAACACCTTTACGAAAGAGACGTTCTAGAATATACATTTTCCAGAACGTCTTTCCGAAAGGACGTTCTAGAATATACATTTTCTAGAACGCCTTTGAGAAAGACGTTCTAGAAAATAAAACGTCTCTTTCGTAAAGACGTTCTAGAAATTTTATATTCTAAAACGTCTCTTTCGTAAAGACGTTCTAGAAATTTTATTTTCTAGAACGTCTTTATCAAAGGCATTCTAGAAAATAAAATTTCTAGAACGTCTTTACGAAAGAGACGTTTTAGAATATACATTTTGCAGAACGTCTTTTCGAAAAAGACGTTCTAGAATATATATTTTCTAGAACGCCTTTAAGAAAGATGTTCTACATTTAACAGTTTTGGAATTACATTTTTTTTTTCAGATCTGTTCATCCCTCATAAATCACAATTTTAAAAACCCAAACTAAACATCAATTAAAAATAATACAATGTAGATTATGAGCACGGAATCAAAATCAAAAACTAATATTATCTTTTTAAGGTCTTCCTCAACTTGTTTAGACAACAAAATTTCATATCCCAAAGCACAAAGCAAAAGTTCAGTACTACAGTTAACCAAATAACATAAAGTTGTAAATACTTGTCCAGTAAAGTACCGCATTTTTAATTTCTTAGTCAAAGAGGATGAATCTCATGTCATCATCAGACTCTTCTTTTTCTTCCACTTTCTCTTCTTTCTTCCATGTTCTAGATATCTAATATACCAGAACGTCTTTAAAAAGGGCGTTCTGGTATATGACACTTTTATTACGAAAATCCACCGGCTTATATTCTAGAACGTTTTTTTTTTTTTTTTGGCGTTCTAGATTGACTGTTTTAGAATAGATTTTCTGCACTAGTGAGATTTGATATAGGTGATATTTTATGACCATCTGATGAAATATAGTCATCGTTGATAACCGAAAGAACCACAATTCCACAAACAAAATGAAACAAAAGAACATGTACAAGATTCTATACCCAAAATACACCCAAACTAGAAAATGTCAACATGCTAATTACAACAACCTCATACAATGAAATGATAAATATTTTCTTTTTCCATTAAGATACTAAAAAATAGAGTAATTAATAATTTTCACTAAATTAATGATACTACTCATCGTTGACCACACCTTTCTCTCTCAGCCTCCCGTTCTCTTTCTTCTCTTTCTCCTCCACTGCTCCTCAAGATATTTCTTCTCCACTTTTCTAGAAATCATTCCCTCCAATGTTAGATTGCAGAAAAGTCCACGTGACTTTCCACGATCCTTTAAGTGGTCGTTGTGGTCACCAAAATCTTGGTAGGAGTGTTTCTTGGGAAATGCGGAGAAGAAAGTTTGGGAACCTGTGGAGAAGAAATGAAAAGGGACCCGAGAGAGGCGTGATCAGTGATGGGTAGTGGGAATTGAAGACCATTGCTACCATAGTTTTAAATGGCGATAGGCGGGCGCCTTTTTGCACATAAGCCGCAATATATATTTACTTTGATTTTAGGCGGCAAATATCAAATATAAGGTTCTAACTAATTATATTCCAACTATTCATGGCAATTCATAAGAACAAACCAAATATAAAAAAACACAAATAATAGCAATTTTATTGAACTAATAATCATTATTATGTGTTGCCCTAAATACTAGTTTCTTATTCTTATGTTTTCTTGCTATTATTTATTTCTATGCTTTTGTTACATTCTTTCTGAATGTTTATATGTGTCAAACATTAAAAAATAAACAAAAAAAAAGTAAAAAGCACTACCATTCGCAGTGCAAAAAAGGCAAACTGCAGGGCACCGAGGCGCACGCCTTTGGCCTGGCAAGGCGTTCGTCCCATTGTTTTGCGCACTTTGTGCCTTACTCATGCCTTTCAATACTATGATTGCTACATGTAATGGCAATAACAAGCTTATTGACATAAAATACCTGATATGGTGACAACTAATATGGTGACAACAGGTGATCACAACCAGTAGAGGATATGACCTTGAAGGATTTTGGTAAAGGATCAGAAAATCTCAAAGCTGCACCTAGCAAGTGTTAGCAAATTAATTTTATTGAGGTTAATTTTGATGGTAAAATATTTAATTCATGTACAATTAAATATTATTCTACGTTTTGAGTAGATAATCGTAGTATATTTATTTTTTAAAAAATAATTTTCGGTGAATGGGAAATAGATTGTGTAAGTTAGACATTTGAAAATGGGAAATGTATAAAATCCCACATTGAAAATGTAAGAGAAACTTATACACTTTATAAGTTAAGAGGAAGTTGTATTGAGTATCATGTGATTAAGCTCATGAACAAGTTGGTTATAATTGTGGGCTTGGCCTAGGCCTTGGCTTTGGATCTTGAAAATTGACTCTTTGGTTCCATAGGCAAAAGATAAGATACTGACTTAGGACGGGCTTGGGCCTAGGCCTTGACCTTGACTTTGGATCTTGAAAACTGACTCTTTGGGTCCTCTAGGCAAAAGATAAGATACTGACTGTTTGCGCCAAACATAATAAAAAACTCTCAACCCCATAAGTCTCGATTTCACACAAATCTCTACATCTGCATCTTCTTTATCTCCTTTCAAATTCTAACAAAAAATTCTCAACCCCATAAATCTCGATTTCACACAAATCTCCACATCTGCATCTTCTTTATCTCCTTTCAAATTCTCAACCCAAATATTCTGTTTGTGCCAAATATAACAAAAGATTCTCAACCCATAAATCTCGATTTCACCACAAATCTCCACATCTGCGTCTTCTTTATCTCCTTTCAAATTCTAACAAAAAACTCTCAAACCCATAAATCTCGATTTCACACAAATCTCCACATGTGCATCTTCTTTTTCTCTTTTCAAATGCTCAACCCAAATATTTTGTTTGTGCCAAACATAACAAAAAATTCTCAACCTCATAAATCTCGACTTCACCACAAATCTCCACATCTGCACCTTCTTTTTCTCTTTTCAAATGCTCAACCCACATAGTTTGTTTGTGCCAAACATAACAAAAAATTCTCAACCCCATAAATCTCGATTTCACACAAATCTCCAAATCTGCATCTTCTTAGCCTTTATCCCTAAATAATATTCTGTTTGTTTTAAAAATAACAAAAACTTTTGAGTATTTCTCAAGTTACTAAGGATAACAATGTTCTCATTGAATTTTATCATGATTGTTGTCTTGTCAAAGACAAAACTACTCATCTAACAAAACATATTTTGAGTATTTCTCAAGTTACTAAGGATAACAATGTTTTCATTGAATAAGTCTCGATTTCACACAAATCTCTACATCTGCATCTTCTTTATCTCCTTTCAGATTCTAACAAAAGTATCTCAACCCAATAAATCTCGATTTCACACAAATCCCCACATCTGCATCTTCTTTATCTCCTTTCTAATTCTCAACCCAAATATTCTGTTTGTACCAAACATAACAAAAGATTCTCAACCTCATAAATCTCGATTTCACACAAATCTCCACATCTGCGTCTTCTTTATCTCCTTTCAGATTCTAACAAAAAATTCTCAAACCCATAAATCTCGATTTCACACAAATCTCCACATCTGCATCTTCTTTTTCTCTTTTCAAATGCTCAACCCAAATATTATGTTTGTGCCAAATATAACAAAAAACTCTCAACCCCATAAATCTCGACTTCACACAAATCTCCACATCTGCATCTTCTTAGCCTTTATCCCTAAATAATATTCTGTTTGTGTCAAACATAACAAAAAACTTTTGAGTATTTCTCAAGTTACTAAGGATAACAATGTTTTCATTGAATTTTATCATGATTGTTGTCTTGTCAAGGACAAAAACTACTCATCTAACAAAAAATCTTTTGAGTATTTCTCAAGTTACTAAGGATAACAATGTTCTCATTGAATTCTATCATGATTGTTGTCTTGTCAAGGACAAAACTACTCCTTAAACTCTGCTGGAGGGCAAGCTCAAACATGGACTATACCAGCTTAATCTCTCTTGTCTTCATCAGTCAAAAGATCCTTCCTCCCTTTCATATTCAGAAGTATGCTCTAGGCAAATTCTCAACCCCATAAGTCTCGATTTCACACTCTCAACCCCATATGACTTAAGACTACTATCAATTATTTTATAAATAGACTTAGAAGTTCTAGGCAGAAGATACACTGAATTAAATTGTGCTCGATTTCACACTCTCAACCCCATATGAAATTGATTTTGAACCAATTCTGACTTATGACTATTATGAATCCTTTTATAAATAGACTTATAAGTTCTAGACATAAGATACACTGAATCAATTTTAACAACTTCAAGCATCTTCAAGCATTTGTTTAAAATTTTGTGCTCGAATTCACACTCTCAACCCCATATGAGATTGATTTTGAACCGATTCTGACTTAGAACTTAGTACTCTTTGGGTCCTCCCCATAAATAAACTTAGAATCAATTATTTCAAATTATCAATCCTTTAATAAATAGACTTAGAAGTTCTAGGCAGAAGATACAGTGAATCAACTTCAAACATTTATTTAAAATTTTGTGCTCGATTTCACACTCTCAACCCCATATGAGATTAATTTTGAACCAATTCTGATTTAGTACTTAGGACTCTTTGGGTCCTCTAGGCAGAAGATACATCGAATCAATCCTTTCAAATTTTCAACCCCATAAATAGACTTAGAATCAATTCTTTCAAATTATCAATCCTTTTATAAATAGACTTAGGGGATGCTTGGTTGGTGGGTTTAGGGAGTGGGGAATGGGAAAGGGAATTAAAGTGGTGGTTGGTAACTAAACCACTATGGGTTTAATTGTCCAATTTTTGGTATTAAGCCATACCCCCCATAAATGGGGGTTATCAAACCCATTAACCTCCACAATCAAACCCATTCCCGTTCCCAACAAACTCACCAAGCATCTCCTTAGAAGTTCTACGCATAAGATACACTGAATCAACTTCAAGCATTTGTTTACAATTTTGTGCTCGATTTCACACTTTTCAAGTTCGTTGAAATTTTGAATTAATTTTGTGCTCGGTTTTGATGTGCTGCAATTTCAAAGGCGTTAAGTCATTATATCTTTGGGACATTACGTCAGTTCCATCAGCACTACACGTGACGTATTTGTCTTGCGGAAAGAGGTTTTTCTCACCTCGACTTGCTGAACAATCTGTTTCGGTTCAAGAAAATATTATCTTTTAGTTTTATTTATTTTCCAATTTTATTTTTAGCATTTTAACCCTAATACAATTCATTAGTAATCCTTATCGTAGTTCTATTTTGTAACAACGAGCAGTTCAAATGGTGAATCAGTTGTTAACACTGGTTACATAAATTGGGTTAGAATGGGGTTTAAATGGGGCACGTGATAACCAACTAAAATGACAATTTAAGAATGTTACTATAATAATAATAATAATAATAATAATAATAATATTAATACATTTGATATTTATTCATTCCCCTGGGATCACCTCGTCTCGCTTATTCAAAAAGAAAGAATACTTGAAACTTTCAATATTTTTTCACAAATGATTATGGACATCTTTTCAATTAAATATACTCTAAGCATTTTTATTTCTTTTACAGATTCAGTATTTTTCTACAATTTGAAACTGGGAAGTACATTGATTCAAATATTATCCGAAGCCCTCGGCCTCAAACCCAATCATCTCGAAGACATGAAATGCGCTGAAGGGCTCGCTCTCCCGTGTCATTACTATCCTGTGTGCCCTGAGCCCGAGTTGACTCTGGGCACGAGTCAACATGCCGATAGCAACTTCCTAACTATCCTACTGAATGAACAAGTAAACGGGTTGCAAGTTCTTTACCAAAACCAATGGGCCAATGTTCCTTATGTACCCGGAGCTCTAGTGGTGAATATCGGCGATCTGAGTGAGGTGACGAGAGCTGATTTCTAAAATCCTTGCTACGCTCCATAGATGTTCGTACGATTCTTGTGGATCTTGGGTGTGTTTGAATGGATTGGCCAAGCGTTGCCAKCCGGTAATAGCCGAAGGCAAAAAAGGGAGAGGTAGAAAATTCGACCCCCAGGTTTTATCAACTTGCAAATTCTTCCACAATTAGTTAAAAGAATGAAATTGGCTGATATTTTCGGGGCATTGGATTCTCAGCAATGTTTGCGTTACTCAAGCCGACATTCTCGATTCCGCTTCGTCCACCGCAAGCCGACATTCTCGCTTCCGCTTCGTCCACCGCCGTGTCTTGTATATGTATATTTATTGATTAAGTATTGTAATTGTTAAATAATTTTATATAATATTTATTTTAAATTCATTAATAATTTTATTTACATACTTAGAAAAATTCAAAAGTTGTCACATTCTCACCCCGTGTCTAATCTCTATTTATATTTTAATATTTATATTAAACTCATTAGTAATTATTAGTTACATCTTATTAATTTTCAAAAGATATCATACGCTCAACCTGTGTCGCATTGTGTCGTGTCTAATCAATATTTATTAATTATTATTATATAATTTTATATTATATAGGTGATTGTTATTCTCAATGCATTTATTAGGATTATATACAAAATTTAAGTTTATATTTTTATATTTATTACTCTTTGTAATAATTTTATATAACTCGTGTTTTTCTTAAATAGAATATTTGAAATTCTATAAAAAAAATATTTTAACTTTTATTATAAATAAAAATAAGTTCAACTTATATATAATTTTTTAATTAAATATGATTTATTTATATTTTTATATTAGGAGAATAAAAGTAAGATATTGAATTAGGCAATATATAATAAAGAAAATATTGAATTAGGTAACATATAATAAAAAAAATTGAATTAGGCAAGATATAATAATAGTAAAATATTAAATTAGGTAAAATATAATAAAAGAGAAATATTAAATTAGGTAGATATTAGGCTCGTATGACACCGAAGCATCAGAAATTTTTATGAAGCTAACGAATCGTGGGAAGCAGACACATAAGATATGAGGGTTTTATATTAATATATAGGGGAGATATATATTACTTAAGCAAATTACCATAATTTAGGGGAATTGCAATTTTGGTCAATGGGCCGCACAATTTGGTTATGCGTATGTAATCTCGTCAATTGCCCATAGTTATTTTCCACGAGGGTTTATTATTGAAGAATTCGTCAATCTCAATACCTCTCGAATCTTCAGATCTCGAAATCAAGGTATCATCGATGAATTCCCGACAAGAAAGTCGCCATGCCTAATGCTACCACCGATATCTGAAGGCGGTGACAATAACGTTTATAAGTTGTACCGCAGAGCGCACACTATTGATAGTGAAAGTAAAAGAATCATCATCATCTATAGATGATGAATTGCTACCTGGCGTTGTAGATAGACGAATCGTGGCTTTTAAACAAGGTGGTTAGCTCTGTTTTACCGACGCAATCCCGAGAACAACTTGATTCTGCTAAATCCGAGCACCCGGACGAGCTTTATCTCGTGACTTGCTACATCAACCCGCGAATGAGCCCCTGATGGTGACTTTGTAAAAGATGTCTTCTTTGGTAATGGCCACAGGGGTTGGGACTGTACTTATCCATACAAAACCGTTGGTTTTGAAGTTTATAAAGTTGACTGGGAGGCCGATGGCGGGGGGAAGTTGACGTACATGGACAAGGGTCACTTGGATGGTCTGGTACGGGAGCACCCAGGGACGGACACAATATTAGTTTTGTGTGTATAAATATGAACTAATTTTTAATTAAATCTTTTACAATCATGTTATAATATAATACATTGATTTTCTTTTTGCGACAATTTAAACCTAAAAGTATAATAAGTAAGATATGAAAATTCGAAAAAAAAATATTTATTTAAATATATAGATATTTTCTATTATTTTCAAGTTAATGTTAAGGAAAAAAAATAATATTTTCTATTATTTTCAAGTTTATTGAGAAAAAAAAAATTTGCACTTTGTAAGGATCGAACTTGAGACCTCTGGGTTGATTGGTTCTTATGGACAACTTTTTCACCATTGCGTTGCTTATATTCCTTGTTTAATTTTTACTCTTAGTTTATATTTGTTTACCTTCTTTAACTTAATGAAAAAAAAAAAGAGGGCATAACAGGAGCTTGCCAGTTTCGTATCTGGGTTGTAGAAAATTTGTTTGATTACTGTGACCGTTCGGCTGCTTATAATACTTGGCAATATTTGAACTTGTTTTTATTCTTAATAACTGCTTTGTTCCTGTTTCAAGAAATGCATCGAATTGCAATATTATTTATCTATTAATATCCTATAGAGGATTGTTTAATAAAATTCAAGTGCGTATTCTCGTGATAATGAAGATTCATGAGAAATACAAAATAATATAAACTTGTCATGTGATAAAAGTAATTTCACAAAATATCGAAAAACGTGATATGTGGCCCACGATCTTATAATCTAATTCATGTTCTTGAAAAAAAAATATTGTAAATCATTATAATTACGTAATTCAAATATCTCCAATCTTGTTTTATAAGATGGTTGAACCCACTTGTCCCAAATTTGAAATATTGGACTCAAAAGGAATTGAGTACAATCGGGTTTCTGATGTGGAAACTATTTTCATGGGAAATGATTTTACATCCACGATCATACCATCCACCGATCCAATAGACAAAGAACCGTCTGATAAAATTAAATCCAATGCCCTAATATTTTTGTGGCGTCATATTAACCCAAGCTTACGCTGGGAGTACCTTCAGTTGAAGACACCCAAAGAACTGTGGGATGCCCTCAAGGGACGTTTTGAAAACATGCATGACACTTTGCTTCCAGAACTGACCGTTCAGTGGAATGAAATCCACTTACTTAACTATAAGAGGGTCAATGACTTCAACAAGGACATGTTGCGCTTAAAAGCACGTCTTACCTTCTGTGGAAAGCAAATCACGGAAGATGATATGATACAAAAAATTCTACCCACTTCTCATACTTCAGCACTTATACTAGCGAACCAGTATAGGCTCGAGTATGATAATAAAAAAAATTACAACTTTTAATAAGTTGATTAATATGCTGCAAGTAGCTGAGAGGCATGATCAGGTTCTCTTGAACAATAATGCTAGACCTGCCGAAACAAAGAAAATTCCCGAAACTAATTATAGTCAAGCGAATAGTGGAAAGAACCCCAAAGCAAAGGGGACTGGACGTGTTAATCCCCTTCAAAGTGGTAATTATGCACCACGAGGCAGGGGCCATGGGGGCTGCAGTAGAGGCCGTGGTAGGGGCCGTGGAGGCTCTCCCCATGTTGGCGCAAAGATGGTGGTAGCGCCCCAAGTGTCCATGGTAATATTGAGACTGGTGTTTATAAAATCAAGGCACCACACGAGAACTCTTCAAAGAAACGAGAGAGAATTAGGAATGAAACTTGCTATAGATGTGGTGACACTGGGCGTTGGTACCAAAACTGTCACGCAAGTGATAAGGTGGAAGCCATCTACAAGAAATTTAGAGAGTCTAAAGAACAAGAGACTCACTATGTGGAAAATGGAGATCTTGACGTTGATGTCAACCTCACGATTGCGGACTTCAATGGCAATAAGAACCTTGCTCAGTCACTTGATATTTCTGATTTTTGAGTGATCTACTTCATCTATTTACTTATATTTCAAGATATTTGTGAAGGCATGATTGCCTCATTTTATTGAGAATATGGAGTTTAGTATTTTTTTTGAATTAGATTTACTTTGGACAAGACATTTATTTGATTAGATTATTAATAATTTCGAATTTCATTCTAAAGTATTGAATGTATTCGACTTTATTATTTACAAAACTATGTGCTTGGTTCAAATACAGCAATAAGATGTGCAAAATACATCTTACGCATAGAGCTATATATTTGAGTGAGAAGTATATCATTCTAGATCGTACACAACACTCCAATGAATTAGAGATATTCCTCTAACTCTTTCTATGACACTATCACCACTTTTATAAGGAATGTCGCGCGGCGAAATAGAGTGCTTAACTGATAGTGGGACTACTCAAACAATTTTAAGGAATAGACAATTATTTGTTGAATTAATTCCTTATAGCTCATTTGTGACTACGATGATTGAGACATCCCAACTAATCAAAGGGCGAGGAACTGCCAAATTCTTGATGCCTAATGGCACAATGATAACAGTCACAGAGGCTCTATAAGCACCTAGAGCAAATCGAACATTGCTGAGTTTTAAAGATATCCCTGCCAACGGCTATCACTTGAAAACTCATTGTGAGAATGGAAAGGAATATATATATATATACATATTAAATCTAATGAATGTGGAAGAAAACACATCTTAGAGAAAGTAATGAGTCAATCTAGTGGGTTATACCTCACCACTATCAGGATTATTGAATCCTATGTCGTCACCAATAACGAAATATGTGACACTGACTCATACAGGCTTTGGCATGGCCGCCTTGGACATCCTGGTCGTAACATGATGGTCCAAATTTTGAAGAACTCACACGAACATACTTTCTTTCGAGTGACTCATAAAGTGGGATATAAACGCGATGCACTGCCCAATCGGTACTATTGCTGCCCAAGTGCAGCTAATAACTTCTGTAGCACAAGATGCATTACCTACATCTCACTCTGCCTCAATATCTATCTCAAAGGCAAATCACTCATCTTGCAAATCCTGCCCTTTAGCAAAAACAGGATCGAGATCTTCCTATGCTATAGATAAAAAGCAAAACATTCCACTCTTACAAAGAATTCAAGGTGATACATATGGACATGACCATTCAAAATGCGGATAGTTCAAGTATTTTATAGTTTTGGTCGATGCTTCGGCATGTATTGTCCATAAAAATATTGCGTTTGCAAAACTTCTAGCACATTTAATATGATTGAGGACTCACCACCCTTATCAAACACCCAAACTTATAATGCTAGAGAGTTTACATAAAAAGTACTTGATGACTATTGCATTTCAATAAAGATCGATGTACTGGATCTTGTACTCTAATGTGCATATATAATAAGGTCTGAAAGAAGACACCGTCAATAAGAATATGGATGGTGATTAAGACAATATTTATGCGCACTCATTTGTCTTCGCACGGGGTTATGTAATATTGAACGCAACTCTTACTTATTCGTTTATGAACCCCTGCTAACCAAATATTTTGCGTACCAGTTGGTAACTGGATATAAGTCTGATAATTCATATCTACGTTGATTAAGCAGTATATGTGCCTATTGCACCCCCACAACGCATTTATATGGGTTTCTAAAGACGATTAAGTATTTATGTTGGATATGAATATCCATCAATCATCCGCTATTTGAAACCTTTGATAGACGATCTCTTTATCGCTAAACTAGCGAATTTGTCACTCTAATGAGACAGACTTCCCGTCGTTAGGGGGAGATAAGATAAAGTATTTTCTAATAGAACGACAGGAATAGTTTCATACTATGTCTCATTATGATCCCCGCATTTCACAATGTAACGTGAAAGAAAAGTAAAGTGAACAATTGAGCTTCAAAGTATAGAAGACTCAATTTATAAAGTGACGAGATCATATATATATACAAGCTGCAAATGTGTCTGCAAGGTTAAAAGTCCCTGTGAAGGGCACAATGTCACAGATTAAGACATTGCAACTATACTTAGTGGAGGTGTGGTTGAAGTCGTGACTCCCAAAAGGAACAGGGGGAGGTCACTTGGTTCGATCAATACTCGCCCAAGGAATAAGAGGGCATGTATGACACAACGTTAATTAATCATCAATGAAAATAATGACTCTCATGAGATTATCTCTTATTATACTTATGTCCATGAATCATTACTGGAGGACGCTCTGAAGTTCAATATGATTCTAGAGAATAAAGAAATCTCAATGTACAATGAGAGTTTATATAAGTTGAAGGAAAGACTTTTCATACACATTGATGATATATACATTGTTGCTCAAAAAACCATAGAGCACAATAGTATCGAACCACGCTCTATTGAGATATCAATATAGAGCAAATTGACCTAAATGTAAATAATCAATCCAGATAGAACTAAATTCATTGACAACAAGTTAGGTATTTTGTTTGGTAGTGCTAACCTCACCAAGTGTAAAACCTGTAGGACATAAACAAAATTTTGTCAGAAAGCGTAATGAGAAAAATAAAGCCATGAGATGCAAATCTAAACTTGAAGCATAAAGTTTCTCAAAAGGCCCTGGAATTGACTATGAGGATATGTACTCTCATTATAGACGTTCTAATTCCAAAGAACTGAGAATGCAGCTTATGCCTATGGCTACATCATATCTCTATGAGGATCATGATTTAGAGATATATACGAAAGTGCTTGCTGACTTTTCATTGCCAAGGCAAGTGACTCTAAAACACGGAGTGCATTCGCAAATTAAATTGAAACACTCACTTTATGGATTAAAATAATCCAGACGGATGTGGTATAACCGTCTGAGTGACTACTTGATTGGGAAAAGATAATCTATGGCCTTGCGTATTTATAAGTTTCAAATTTGCGATTATAATTGTATATGTCGATGAAAGGAACATAACATCTACTCTTAATGAAATAAGAGATATCGATAGTTATTTGAAATTCTTAATTTGAGATAATACATCATGGGAAAACTCGGTCATGTTAAGGCTTTAAACTAAAACCGAGTTTGTGGAATACTAAATTCTACAGTTCGCATATGTCCAAAAGATGACCAGGAAATTAAATATGAATAAGTGCAATATGTTAGCACTCCTATGATTGGTCAAAGTGAAGATATAAGAAAATATCAATTTCGTCAATGGAATGACGAAGAACTGGTGGGAGTTGAAATTCTCTACCTATTTACAATATGCGCATTATTGTACCATTACTAATACACTTGACCAAATATTAATTTTTCAAAATTGTTATCTTGATTTAACTCAAGAAAGCACAATGTCACTGGAATGGAATCGAAATGTAATTTGATACCTAAAAGAAACCATTGACACGAGTTTATTTTTCCCATTCATAAATATAATTGGGATTGTAGATGGTCTTGTAATCCCTATAGAAAATGTTGAGTTTACTTCCTACTGTGAAACATCAAATAGTATCGTTGATGTTGGTTACTCATTCGATCCATGTAAAAAGATCATTATCATACATGTAGTAGTTTGTGAGTATCTATGATAAATGTTATGATCATTCATATATCTGGCGATGGTGGCTTGAACTCTATCACTGAAGAAAATGTGATAATATGAGTAATATAACCACAACTATTCTACAACCAACAATTATGCACTTTCTCAAGAATCACTTTCAAAGTTCTCTTGATAGATGTACATATCAGAGAAGGGTGTACACTTTAGGGGGAGTCTCAACATAGGTGTGTTATACTCTATTTTCTTAGATCAAATTTTATTTTTCCCATTGGGTTTTGTTACTTGGCAAGGTTTTAACGAGGCAACAAGGAAACACCATTTCACCCTTTGACTTGGCAAAGGTTTTTAATGAGGCCACTACTACATGCACCATCTTACTTGTTGACTCGACACAAGGGGGAGTGTTAAAGGAATTACACATTTAGTGTGTCTATATCAACAAGTTAAGTATGAGGGTAATTTAAGTATTCATTATCATTATGTAATTAAGGAACTGTATAATTGGTACCCTGTATAAAGAGACCCTTGATTAATGAGAACCCTAATCTTCCTCCGCCTCTCTTTTTCTCTTACCTTTTCTACTTTACTTTTACAGTTTTCTTCTTCTATTTTTACAGTTAATATTTTTTAAGTTTTAAATAATATTCCGGGAAAAATGAATTCTCGGGGGTTACCACCCCCGAACCCCGTGCATTTCTTCTCTACTTAACCTTCCCAACCCCCCAAAAAAGAAGAACAAAATTTTGCATCCGTCCCTGGGAGCACCGACTCATTCGCATTGCCGGCGCATGAGTTCCTAAATTGAAACCTAATTCTATTTACTTTACCGATGAGAACTTGTTCTGCCGGATCACGCTAAAGTTTAGCAGCCACGAGAATGGTATTTTCAATCATAAATACAAAACTTTCTCACGCTGTATCACTGAGATCATTGATGGACAAGTATTTAATTTTTTGTCCATGCAACACCTTCCCTATTTTTTAGATTGATTTATGCAGTGATCTAGTGAATTGTTGTTTTTTCTCTTGAAATTGGTTCAAGAAAGTTTTTAACTCGTTACTTGGATATGATAGGTGGTCTTCGGTGGATGATATTGGCTCGTTGGCTTGTTCACAACATCTTGGCTATTGATCCTGGGAAAGTGTTCTATCACACGTCCTATATCTTTTTATTGAATGATATTGGCTGGTTGGCCTTCTATTTCTCTGCCTAATCTTTTTTTTTTTTTTTTAATTTAAGTGATGACTCCCTACCTTTGTATTGCTCATTACTACGATTGGTGTATTAATAGCTTACTTAAGATAAAATTGTTATTTTGTTCTGATAATTAGTGTTTATGATACAATATTATAATTAACTGTGATAATTTTACTTTTGGTTGCTCGATTATGTAATTGTTGAAAGTATAAATGTTCCAAATTTATAATACGATTATTTTGTTACAAAAAAATAGTTTACTTGAGTTAACAATTATAAAATACATGAGTGTATTACTAAAAACAATGAGTTTAATTACTTTGAGTTGATAATCGTTGAAAACATGTTCGATACATAATCAATAGAATTATCGAATGTAATAATTTGATTACTGGATGCAGTAATCTTGTTATTATATATATGATAATATACGAATGTTTACTCAGTGTAATAGTCTTATTGTTGGCAATAATATTATTATGATTGATTGTGTTAATTTTATCGTTGGATTGGATTGGATGTGAAAAATATATTCTCGGGACTTTGGAGACAACAAAAAGGTCATAAAAATGGGTGAAAAAGTTGACGTAATAATTGTACCTGGAAGTAGGAAAAAAATTATTGGGCAAATTACCTCATACTCCATACTTATTGGTGAGAATTCCAACAAATTATACCAACAAACTTCCTAATATCCATATTAGCGTTCATGGAGTAATTAATTTTGAAGGCTTTTGACACCTCTGAGCCTTTTTTCACTAATATTCGTCCGAATTATGAATTATGATATTTAAATTTTTTTTAAAATTCTATTAAAGTAAAATTTCTTATTTATTATAAGATTTAAAATACTTTACTTTTTATTGTACATATCAAATCATGTATGAAAAAATAGATGATTAGTTAATATTATATTATATTATATGTCAAATCGTGTTTGGAAAGTAAATAATATTGTATTATAATATTATATTTAGCAGTATATAATTATTTAATTGTAAAAAATTATTTATTAAATATTTTATTTTTGAGTATTAAAACAAATAAGTATTCGATATTTGAAATATTACATTCATATTATGAATGCTAGGACAAACATGCCCATAAAATTTCACAACAACATATAATTCACCTCCTCTATATAATTAACCCATTATTAAGTATTTTAAAACTATTCACACTCCATTCTTAAAAATATATATAATAAAATAGCGGGTTACTTTATTTGATGGGTTATTTATTACATGAATACGAGTGTACTTTATAAACACTTGGTAAAAATTTATTACCTTCTAATTATATTTGAATATATATATAATTGTATACAAAAAGTATCGCAGATTTCGTCTATAAAATGCAAATTCAAAAATTTGAAATGAAACTCAAATCTTCAACAAACCATAACTTTTTCATATTTTATTCGTTTTGAATGAAATATATATCAAATTAATCACATTCTTAAGATCTACAATTTAAGATACATATTGCATGTTTTAAAACGTAAAAAAAAAATATTAAATTAAAAAATTGGACTGATTTTAGCACTACAGTACTGTGTAAAAAGCACAATGAACCTGGACATATAATTGCACTGTGCAATATTAGATTTAAGGCCAGGATTAGTTCCTAGATTCACATATAATAACGGGTTCTTATTTGAATCCAATTATATATATATATATATATATATATATATATATATATTGTTTGTGTGTGTGTGTGATAATATATGTTAGTTATATATGATAATATATGACAAAAACTTAGAGCTTAGTATTTAATTTTTTATTTTAGAATTTAGTTTTATATTTTAGGATCCCGACAGAAATCTATCATCATACCAATTATATGTGATGATATATGACATAAACTCAGGTTTTAGGGTTTAGTTTTTCATTTTAAAGTTTAGAATTTTAGATTTAACATTATAGTTATTTGTAATAATATATATCAGATATATATTATGATATGTACTATTTGGATGTAATGATATATTAAAATTATATGCGATTATAAATTAAATTAATGAATATACATTACGCGGTCCACTCACGTACACGAATATTACTCAATTTGATGCACAGAATATTAATGAAAATTATATGTATTTAATGTTTACTAAATTCCACAATTTTAGTTTTCAAGATAAATGGATATATATTAGTAACTTAAGCCTAAAAATATTTTTAAATAACGAATTTGAACAATAATAATGAACTATGTATTTGGTACGAAAATATAGTATATAATATATGCAAGAGACTAGGATATACAATGCCTAGTCATCTTTCCTTTAAAACAAGTCAAGACTGCAGTCAAATCACGACCTGTTCTACGGAAGAAATGAGAACTAACAAATTTTATTAGTTATTCCAAAAAAAAATTAAGTTCTCCACCAAGAAAAAGTTTGCACCCAATGCAACGGAAAATTCTTAGTCCATGTATTGTACTAAGTCACATCACTTGACTCCAAAGTCAAAACAAGAAAAATCATCACCATCATATTAATCACTAATAATAATTCAAATGACAAGTCAAATCACGACCTGATCAACGGAAGAAATGAGAACTATAACAATTTCGATTATTCCAAACAAATTAAATTCTCCAACAAAAAGTCTGCGAAAAGTCTTGTCCCGCGCTTCTGTAACTCTCAAAACAAGAAAATTCACTGCTAGTCTGCTACCCACAATTTTTTATTTATTTTCAATTTCCCTCTAAAACTCTTCAATTTCCCCTCTACAATGGATCATCCTCTCCTGCTCCTCGTAACCCTAATCCTCTTCCCATTTCCTACATTCTCACAAATCACTGGAAATATAACCGTTGGTTCCTCCATCACAGCAGCAGAAAGCTCCAATCCATGGCTTTCCCCCTCCGGAGACTTCGGATTCGCTTCCGACCGCTTCAAAACGACACCAACCTCTTCGTGCTCGCCGTATGGTTTGCTAGAATCCCCGAGAGAACCATAGTCTGGTTCGACAGAGGCAGCTATCCAGTGCCACGTGGCTCCATCCTACGGCTCGACGCCCCGCCGGCCTCGTGCTCCGTGATCCTCGGGCAGGCTGCTGTACAGCACCGGTCTTGCCGATCAAGTGGCTTCTGGTTTTATGAATGATACTGGGAATTTCGTTCTGTTACGAAGCGACTCGACTTATCTGTGGCAGAGTTTTAGCAATCCGGTTGATACGATATTGCCTACTCAGACGATCGAGATTAACGACGAGCTTGTTTCGCGCAAAACGCGGACCAATTTTTCCGAAGGAAGATTCTACGCCCGAGTGAACGGAGCTGGCGATTTCGTGCTCAGCACGAAGAGCGTGGGTTCGAATGTCGATTTCGATGTTGAATATTACAATAGTCGGACTTCGGACCAAAACTCGTCGAATCCCGGTTATCAGTTGGCGTTCAGTGAAAGAGGCTCCATTGCTGTTGTGAGGAGAGATGGAGAGCAACAGCCACTTTCTAGTCCGTTTCCTCCGGTTTCGGATAATTATTACAGGGCCACCATTGATTTCGACGGCGTTTTTACGCAGTATTATTTCCCCAGGAATTTCGACAGCAGTTCGCGGTGGACAGCTGCTAACTCCTGGCCTGATAACATCTGTTTAGGAATTATCGGCGGGACGGGAAGTGGGGCCTGTGGCTATAACAGCGTTTGCACGCTCGAAAATAATAGGCCTGTTTGCAGGTGCCCACAAGGGTTCTCGTTGGCTGA
>BMAC01000348.1:754061-768677 GCA_014905375.1 Phtheirospermum japonicum
TATATATATATATATATATATATATATATATATATATATATATATATATATAGGGTTTGGGTTCAAATAAGAACCCGTCATTATATGTGAACCTAGGGACTCATGTTAACCATTAGATTGGATAATTTTGATGGTTGAGATCATGACATGTCAGCATGGTAATAATGTAAAAAAATGCATTAATTAATTAAAAGGGTATTTTGAACATATATCAACGTTTACAAAGAGCACTATATCGTTCTTTAGAAAGTACAATAGATTAAGAAAAAAAAAACAATACGATTGTATACAAAAAGTATCGCAGATTTCGTCTATAAAATGCAAATTCAAAAATTTGAAATGAAACTCAAATCGTGCTCCGTGATCCTCGGGGCAGGCTGCTGTACAGCACCGGTCTTGCCGATCAAGTGGCTTCTGGTTTTATGAATGATACTGGGAATTTCGTTCTGTTACGAAGCGACTCGACTTATCTGTGGCAGAGTTTTAGCAATCCGGTTGATACGATATTGCCTACTCAGACGATCGAGATTAACGACGAGCTTGTTTCGCGCAAAACGCGGACCAATTTTTCCGAAGGAAGATTCTACGCCCGAGTGAACGGAGCTGGCGATTTCGTGCTCAGCACGAAGAGCGTGGGTTCGAATGTCGATTTCGATGTTGAATATTACAATAGTCGGACTTCGGACCAAAACTCGTCGAATCCCGGTTATCAGTTGGCGTTCAGTGAAAGAGGCTCCATTGCTGTTGTGAGGAGAGATGGAGAGCAACAGCCACTTTCTAGTCCGTTTCCTCCGGTTTCGGATAATTATTACAGGGCCACCATTGATTTCGACGGCGTTTTTACGCAGTATTATTTCCCCAGGAATTTCGACAGCAGTTCGCGGTGGACAGCTGCTAACTCCTGGCCTGATAACATCTGTTTAGGAATTATCGGCGGGACGGGAAGTGGGGCCTGTGGCTATAACAGCGTTTGCACGCTCGAAAATAATAGGCCTGTTTGCAGGTGCCCACAAGGGTTCTCGTTGGCTGATCCGAACGATGCCTATGGCGACTGCAACCCGAATTTCTTGCAGAGTAGTTGTGTTCGAGGTGAAACAGATGAATATGAGTTGTTGGAGATTTCCGACACTGATTGGCCGCTGAGTGATTACCAGCAAATTAGGCCGAGCACAGCGGATGAATGCAGAAATGCTTGCATGAGCGATTGTTTTTGTGCTGCCGCCATCTACAGAAGCCAGAGCTGTTGGAAAAAGAAGCTCCCGTTATCTAATGGAAGAGTCGACACCAGACTGGGTGCTACGGCCTTTCTCAAGTTTAGGAAAGGCGATGTTCCGATCGTGAATCCTAGCCGACCATCTGCTGACAAACCGAAAAAGGACAGACGAGGATTGGTTCTCGTCGGGTCGGTGCTATTAGGCAGCTCAGCTTTTGTCAACGTATTATTGATTAGTGCTGCTTGCATTGGTTTTTTCCTTATATACAATAAAAAGTTATCAGTTGTCAACTCGGCTCTCGAGTCTAATTCAGGAACGAATTTACGCTGTTTTAGTTATGGAGAACTTGTGCAGGCTACCGATGGGTTTAAAGAAGAAGTCGGAAGGGGCGCTTTTGGAATTGTCTACAAAGGGGTGGTGCCGCTAGGCGGAGAACGCGTAGTTGCTGTGAAGAAACTCAACAATGGGGCTCAAGATTCTGACAAGGAATTCAGAACAGAAGTTAATGTGATTGGCCAGACTCATCACAAGAATCTTGTCCCTCTGATTGGATTTTGTGATGAAGGGCATCATCGGTTATTGGTGTACGAGTACATGAGCAATGAAACACTAGCTGGCTTTCTTTTCGGGAATGTGAAACCGAGGTGGAGCCAGAGGACTCAAATAGCATTAGGTGTTGCGAGGGGACTAACATATATGCACGAAGAATGCAGCACGCAAATCATCCACTGTGATATAAAGCCCCAAAACATACTTCTCGATGAGTATTTTAACGCTCGGATATCAGATTTTGGGCTGGCTAAGCTTCTGATGCTGAATCAGAGCCACACACTCACAAATATCAGAGGCACAAAGGGCTATGTTGCTCCGGAGTGGTTTAGGAACAAGAAGATCAATGTGAAAGTTGATGTTTATAGTTTTGGCGTGTTGCTATTAGAGATCGTTGCGTGCAGGAAAAGCGTGGAGGATATGGAGTTTGGTGGAGAAAATCCGATTTTGACGGATTGGGTATGGGATTGCTTTGTTGAGGGAAGGTTGGATGCATTGGTGGAGAACGATGCTGAGGCGTTGAGGGATAGGCAAACTTTTGAGAGGTTTGTGAGGGTTGGGATTTGGTGCATTCAAGAAGATGCATCTTTGAGGCCAATAATGAGGAGAGTCTTTCAGATGCTTGAAGGAAGTGTTGAAGTTGGGGTGCCCCCATGTCCATATCCTAGCAATTCAACTGTCGAAAACTTAATTTAGCGGGCGATTACAAACTCTTTAATTTTTATTTATTTTTAAAAAAAAGGTGATTTTCAGCCTATAGCCAAATAAAATGCTCATTTTTTTTTGGGTATAGAAGTTGAGATTCACTCATTAGGAGCATTGCAGATAGAGAGGAAGGTATTTTGGAGGCATGTTTTTGTATTTATTGTTATATCCTCCATATCAGTTTCAAATCTCTATTTTTCACTAATTAAGTGTATCAAGTATTTTCTTGAATAAGGTTTTTATATGAATCATATAAGTTTTGCTTGTTGTCGAATATAAATTGAAACAAAGTAAAGTGAGATGGTCGTTGGCTAAATGGAAGGAAACCTAATCCGAAAGTAAAGTGAGATGGTAGTTGGCTAAATCGTCTTGTAGACTTTCTGTATATTAAACAAATAAAATCTTTAAGCTTATATATATACCTAAAGTGTTTTTATTGTAAAAAACTATTATTTTGATGTATACATTAAAAATAGTCTCACAACCAAAAATTTAATTAAAATTTGAAAATCAAGAAGTTCATGTGAGTTTTGATAATACATCCTAAGTATGCTAGTTTGATGTGAGTTATGTTGAATCAAATGAAGTGGTTAATTGGAGGATATACTTTCAAAATCTCGTGCTGCATTAAATTACAAAACAAATATTAGGATGTAAAAAAAGAAAAATGCGTAGTAACCTTTTTTTTTTACTTCTTTATTATATTATTATTTGAAGCCTTTGACAAATTAGAGCAGAGATGAATAAGATTTGACCCTATGAATCACATACACTTCAGATAGAAATTTTAGTCTTCATATCCTGCCGTGTCTCATTTTATATTATAATTTACGTATAATAAGTATTTTTTCGTGTTTTGTCTTGCTTTCAAATTCTCGTTTCGACCCCGAGCTTCTCTATAGTAAAGAAAGAAGAGTGGTTGGTTCAATATTTTAATAGGATTAACCGTGTGGGGTTTTTCTGCTCGACAACTTTAGCTACACATTCAAACAAGCAACGAAAAAGTCTTAGTCCACGCTCGTATATTCACATGTCAAAAAATCTTTAGTCCACGCTCGTATATGTCGCATTCACGCCCACCTGACTGTAAAACAAGAATTCATCATCACTAACACAGTACTTTAACTAATTATATCTCCATTTTCCATTTTGTGCTGCCTCTCTGCAAATGGCTCATATTCCTCTTCTTCTCTTCACTGCATTAATCCTCTTCCCATTTCCTACATTCTCACAAATCACTGGAAATATAACTGTTGGATCCTCAATCACAGCAGCAGAAAGCTCCAATCCATGGCTTTCCCCCTCCGGAGACTTCGCATTCGGCTTCCAACAGCTTCAAAACAACACCAACCTCTTCGTGCTCGCCATATGGTTCGCTAGAATCCCCGATAGAACCGTAGTCTGGTTCGAAAGGAGCAGCTATCCGGTGCCACGTGGATCCATCCTACGACTCGACGCTGCCAATGGCCTCGTCCTCCGTGACCCTCAGGGCAGGCTGTTGCACAACAGCACGGATAGCCTCGCTGGTCAAGCTGTAGCTTATGGTTTCATGAACAACACCGGGAATTTCGTCCTTTCACGAAGCGATTCGACTCTTTTGTGGCAGAGTTTTAGCAATCCAGCTGATACAATTTTGCCTACTCAGACAATCGATATTAACGGCACGCTTATCTCGCGAAAAACGCCAACCGATCTCTCCTACGGGAGATTCTATGCTGGAGTGAGCACGGATGGCAATTTCGCGCTCAGCACGAAAAGCGTGGTTTCAAACGCTTATTTTGATGCTGAATATTTTAACAGTGGGACTTATACGAGGGACCCGTCCAATCCCGGTTATCAGTTGGTGTTTGATGAAAGAGGATCCATTGCTGTTGTCAGGAGAAATGGAGAGCAACAGTCTCTCACTACTGCTCGTTCCAGCCTTCCGGTTTCGGATTTTTACTACAGGGCCACTATCGATTTTGACGGTGTTTTTACGCAGTATTATTTTCCGAGGAACTTCGAAAGCTATTCGCGGTGGACTGTTGCTAGCTCTTGGCCTGATAACATATGTTTCGACATTATTGGGTCTAAGGGAAGTGGGGCTTGTGGCTTTAACAGTGTTTGCAGGCTCCAAAACCGTAGGCCGGTTTGCGGGTGCCCGCAAGGGTTCTCGTTGGCCGATCCGAATAATGCCTATGGCGACTGCAACCCGAACTCTGTGCAGAGTACTTGTGTTCAAGGTGAAAGTAATGAATATGAATTGGTGGAGATCGCCGACACTGATTGGCCGATGAATAATGATTACGAACAAATAATGCCGAGTACGAAAGATGGATGCAGAAATGCTTGTATGAATGATTGTTTCTGTGCGGTCGCCATTTACCATGGTGAAAGCTGCTGGAAAAAGAAGCTGCCGTTATCTAATGGAAAAGTCGACACCACTTTGGGTGCAACGGCCTTTCTCAAGTTTAGAAAAGGCAATGTTTCGATAGCAAATCCTAGCCATCCATCTCATGATAAACAGAAGAATGACAGGCAGACATTGATTGTTGTTGAATCAGTGTTTTTAGGCAGCTCAGTTTTCGTCAATGTATTACTAATTGGCGCAGCTTGTAGAGGTTTTTTCCTTATATACAAGAAAAAGTTACTGGTTCTAAATTCGGGCCGTGAGGCTAATTCAAGATCGAATTTACGCTATTATAGTTATCAAGAACTTGTGCAGGCTACAGATGGGTTTAAGGAAGAAGTTGGAAGGGGTGCTTTTGGAATTGTCTACAAAGGGGTCGTGGCAAACGGCGAAAAAGGCATAATTGCTGTGAAAAAGCTTGACAGATTGGCTCAAGATCGTGAGAAGGAATTTAGAACAGAAGTTACTGTGATTAGCCAAACTCATCATAAGAATTTGGTCCCTCTACTTGGGTTTTGTGATGAAGGGCCTCATCGGTTATTAGTCTACGAGTACATGAGCAATGGAACACTAGCCGACTTTCTTTTTGGCGATGTGAAACCGAGTTGGAGACAGAGGACTCAAATAGCATTCGGGGTTGCAAGGGGGCTAACATATTTGCACGAAGAATGTAACACGCAAATCATCCATTGTGACATAAAGCCTCAAAACATACTTCTCGATGAGTATTTCAACTCTAGGATTTCGGATTTCGGATTTCGGGCTGGCGAAACTTATGATGATGAATCAGAGCAACACGCAAACAAACATAAGAGGCACAAAGGGCTATGTTGCTCCAGAATGGTTTAGGAACAAGAAGATCACCGTTAAAGTCGATGTCTATAGCTTTGGAGTGTTGTTGTTAGAGATTGTTTCGTGCAGGAAAAGCGTGGAGGATATGGAGTTTGATGGAGAAAATCCGATTCTAACGGACTGGGTTTGGGATTGCTTTGTTGAAGAAAGGTTGGATGCTTTGGTGAAGGACGATTCCGAAGCGTTGGGTGAACAGAATGTTCTTGAGAGGTTTGTGAGGGTTGGGATTTGGTGCATTCAAGAAGATGCATCTTTGAGGCCAACAATGAGGAGAGTGTTTCAGATGCTTGAAGGAAGTGTTGAAGTTGGGGTGCCCCCATGTCCATATCTACAAATGAGCTGGGCCGAGCCAGACTTTAAAATGTCTAGGCTCGGCTCGTTTAAAAAATTAACAAGCTCGAACGGAGCCGAGTTTTGTCCGAATTTCTCAAGTATTGGCTTGAGGTCGAATCATTAAGTTTAACGAGCCTGAGGTCAAGCTTGTTGAGATTGACGAGCTTGAGCCCATGCTCGAGCTCGATATTGAAGAGTGTAGAGTCAATAAGATTCATATTTCTGTCAAACTTGTGTAATATATATATATATATATAATATGTATTAGTAATTGATGTAATTTATAGTTCGTCAAACATGAGTGTGGTTTGCTCGCCTCAGCTAAGCTCAGCTCGTTTATATAAACAAACTTTTTTTGAGGTCTAACTTGTCTCGTTTAAACGAGCTCTTGTAGAGTCAAACTTGAATAGTTCGCAAATAGCTTATCTCATTCACGCCCTTTACATATCGTATCTATTCAATTTCTACCGGGGCCTGACCTATCTCTTGGTCCACACTCGCTGGACTCACAGCACTAGACTTAAAACAATATCATCCTGACTAAAACTAAAAAACGACAGGCGGGATTGGTTCTCGTTGAATCGATGCTTTTAGGCAGCTCAGGTTTCATCAACATATTATTCATTAGTGCAGCTTCTCTCAGTTTTTCCTTATTTACAAGAGAAGGCTTCCCCTTCTAAATCCGGTTCGTGAGACTAATTCAGGAACGAATAACCTTGTTTTAGTTACAAAGAACTTGCGCAGGCTACCGATGGGATTAAGGAAAAAGTTGGAAGGGGTGCTTTTGGAATTGTCTACAAAGGGGTCATGGCAAACGGAGGAGAAAGCATAGTTGCCGTGAAGAAACTCAACAAAGGGGCTCAAGATTCTGACGAGGAATTCAGAACAGAAGTGAATATGATCGGCTAGACTCATCACAAGAATTTGGTCCCTCTGATTGGGTTTTGTGACCAAGGGCCTCATCGGTTATTGTTATACAAGTACATGAGCAATGAGACTCTATCCGGGTTTCTTTCCAGGGTTATGAAGCCGAGCTGGAGGCAGAGGACTCAAATAGCATTAGGGGTCGCAAGGGGACTAACATATTTGCACAAAGAATGCAGCACACAAATCATCCATTGTGACATAAAGCTTCAGAACATACTTCTCGATGAGTATTTGAATGCTCGGATATCAGATTTTGGGTTGGCTAAGCTGCTGGTGATGAATAAAAGCCACACACATACAAACATCAGAGGCACAAAGGGTTATGTTGCTCCTGAATGGTTTAGGAAATTTGTGCGTAGTTTTCGTGGCAATTTTTTTAGTTATATATGTTTATTTGCTTTACTTAAGTTGATTAGGGGTTTGCTGAAATTCGATCGTCTTTGGACTTATCAAGCAGATTGCAAAAAATCTTATTCGGAATTATGTTTAGCGTGAGGCGATGATTTATGCCATTCTTTTTAGTGATCAACACTCATATAAGATGATTAGTGTGATTAATCACCAATATTATCTTGGTAACCCAGTCATGTTAAATAGAGAAGGGTTTTTGGAGGGAGTGTATCATTGCAATGGAAGTTACTCGTGGTTGACAATCAGAAGTATTGTTTGAAATCGAACTGAGAATTGATTAAATTAAAATGGTAGAGAAGAGGTACATAAAAGTCAAAGAATAAGAAATCTAAAGAGACCCCTCACTTTCAGTTCTGATTAAATAAAGTAAAAGATTGACATTTACAAACACCAATGTACGATTTATAAAATTTTTTCCATCAAGAAAAGAGGATCTTGGAAGGTTACGTAATCAAATCCTGGCGGGGTGCATATTGGAAGCCCTTTTAAGATTTGGGACGGGTAAGACAAGGAAAATCAATACCGATTGGCATCCCTCCCTACATGTAACGGATCAACGGATGAATGATTAATTACCGATGAATTTAGTTATTCCAACTCAATTTCTCCTCCCAAACCGGACAAGTCTTGGTCCACGCTCGCAGAACTCACGGCACTAGATTTAAAACAAGATATCATCTTCGCAGAATTTCCATTTTTTGTTACCTCTTTGCAATTGCCCGTCCTCTCCCGCTCCTAAACAATTTTGTTTAGGGAAATTAAAGATCATAGCTTTTTTTATTAGTTTGGATTGGAAAAAACTCTTTTTTAAGTCTTATCTCGTAGGAAAATTTCACAGTGAAAAACCCGTCCTTATTTGTGAACTTAGGGACAAATCCACATCACTAATGAAATCAGATCAATGGTCATAATTAATATATGATTTTGAGTTGACTTTATGCATATTAGAGTACAATGGTCTTTTTATTTCTTTCCAATTAAGAGGTGATTTCAAGCATTATTAATAGATGATTTCTTTCCAATTAACGAGGCAACTGAGGTGCCAAATAACGAGACCTTCGAGGCATGTAACCGTTGTGGAGAACAAGGGCATTTGGTGGATTCGTGTACAATGGGGTATCACGAAGATACCGACGCTGAAGCGCACGCCATCAAAGATCAATTACGCAACATAGATCTTCCAACCTATGAGCACAGGCCTCAGACAAATCCCAAGTTTAACGCAAATCGTAACTCTCCTTACTTAAAATGGGGCCCTGAAAATCCACATTTCACCCCAGCACAAACTAAATCAACACAGCCACCACCGAGCAAATCACTACCAGCTGGGCCGACACCTACTCCTATACAGCCGACCGATCAGTTGCTAATTTGGCAAGAGAACCAAGTCACCGAGACACTCAGAAACAGGGATGGACTGACAAATCTGACCACGCAAGCTAATAAGTAAGGAGAGGTCTTGGATTACCTATCTAAGAGCGTGAAGAACTTAGAGAAAATGATGGGCCAAATGGCGACTTTCATGTCCAAACATGACAATGAAAAAGGGAAGTTTCCGAGCCAACCCGAGCAAGTTTCCGCGGTTCATATTTTACGAAGTGGGAAGACGATAGATAATGAAGTCGAAGAAGAGAACGAAGAGGACACTACTGCAAATAAGGGGCTGCTTACGAACAATGACCCTAAATCGGTTGACCAAATGCATAAGTCACCAAATCCTTACATTCCTGGGTCATTAAAAGGGAAGTCCCCGAATCAAGTACCAACTCCTGAAACAAATGACGATTCTACCAAGTCTCCGACTCAGCAACCGAAGGCATTGCCAACCATTATTCGAGACAGGGTTCCCTTCCCAAGTCGCATACGCCCAGCCAAAGAGAATAAAAAGTTCATGGAACTTTATAATCTACTCAAGAACGTCAACATTAATCTCCYTYTGTTAGACGTAATCAAGACGATGCCCGCATACKTGAAAWTTTTCAAGGAATTAGTCGCGAGGGAACGRCGTCTGGAGWCACTTCAGCAAGTTAAGTTAACGAAGGAGGTGAGCGCCATATGCAAAGGGCCTCTACCCAAAAAGGAGAGAGACCCCGGCAGTTTCTGCATAACCATCACCTTGGGAAACGGACAGACAACACGAGGCATGCTTAACCTTGGAGCAGGAATCAATTTGATGCCTTATTCCCTTTATAAGGAATTTGATTTGGGGACAATGATACCAAAGACGATGCGGCTACAATTGGCAGACCGATCAATTAGACAACCACTTGGCATAGTCGAGGATGTTCTAGTTCAAGTTGGCGAGCTTGTGATTCCAGTCAATTTCGTCATACTAGATGTTGGCGAGGTTCCGAAGGAGGGCACTGAACATACTATTTTGCTTGGTCGACCATTTATGTCCACTTCTCGTACATTAATTGACGTACACAAAGGGAGGATGACCTTATCCGTGATGGGCGAGACAATCACATTTTCGCTGAAAGATATCCACAACACTCCTTCGCCATACATGAATGAAGATTTCTCGTTTGTGGACCCGATTGCCTCCTGTGTTCACGAGCTTAAGGGGATCATTGTGCTAGATGAGTTAAGCGTCGAGGACGACACAAAATTTTTGAACAGGGTGGCCGAGATGTTAGAGATAGATTTGAATGAGATCGACGAAGACCATGAAGAGGTTGACGATTTTGATGAAGAATTGTGTGAAATAGCCACTGCACCCAAACTTGGTCCAAAGATGGAGTTAAAGCCACTACCGAGCCACTTGAAGTATGTTTTCCTCGAGCCCAACGAAACGAAACCAGTCATCATATATTCAGCCTTGTCGGAACACGAGGAGAAGGAATTAGTTGCGGTGTTAAGCAACCACAAGGAGGCAATAGGATGGAGCATCAGCGACATCAAAGGAATAAACCCCGTGACTTGCATGCATAGAATCAAGATGGAACCCGATGCCAGGCCTGTGAGGGACAGTCAACGGGGACTGACACCAACACTTTATGAGGTGGTTAAGAAAGAAATTTTTAAACTTAAAGACGAAGGAATCATTTTCGCCATCTCCGACAGCAAATGGGTAAGCCCAAGTCATGTGGTTCCAAAGAAAGGAGGCATCACCATCGCCGAAAACGCAAAGGTTGAGATGGTGCCAACCCGACTAACTATTGGATGGCGTATGTGCATCGATTATAGGAAGTTAAATGCGGCCACTCGTAAGGATCATTTCCCTCTACCGTTCATTGACCAACTTCTTGACAATCTCGTGGGACACGAATTCTACTGCTTTCTGGATGGCCTTTCGGGCTATTATCAAGTGTCCATCGCTCCGGAAGATCAGAGCAAGACAACGTTCACATGCCCCTTTGGCACATTCGCTTTTCGAAGAATGCCCTTTGGCCTGTGCAACGCACCAGCGACTTTTCAAAGGTGCATGCTCTCAATTTTTAGTGATTTTATTGATGACTTTCTTGAAGTCTTTATGGATGATTTTTTGATTTTTGGGTCATCTTTTGATAATTGTTTATCTAATTTGTCAAGAGTTCTAGAACGATGCATTGAGAAAAATCTAACTTTGAGTTGGGAGAAATCCCATTTTATGGTAAAAAGTGGCACTGTTCTAGGCCATGTTATTTCTAGAAAGGGGTTGGAGGTAGATAAGGCAAAAATTGATGTAATTGAAACCCTCCCTACGCCTCGAGATGTTAAAGGGATTAGGAGTGTAAAATTAGAGGGTCTATGGATATAAGAATAATTCTCAAATTCACGATATTGTTAATCAATGTTAACAACATTAGTTAACAACATCGACCAGAGTAAATTTAAACTTATGCAGCGGAAATTAAAATACGAGAATACGATTTAACAAATTCAGTTCAAAAGTAAATACTTGTGAACTTGGGTGTACAAACCCGAAAACTATATTACTTTCACTTTACGTTCAATACAAAATATAAAGTAATATATGAAAACTAAATATCAAGAAACTTGATACTAAATACTTGTGGCCGGAATAGCAAGATCTCTTCCGTTGGTCACGCAACTTCAAAGATCTTGTTTCTCACGAACGTTGGCTCTAAGTAGTTTTCTTCTTCGTGTTCTTCTTCTCTTGTGCGTCGTCTTGTGTCTTCAAGAGATCCGTGCGTCAATCCTCTAAAAACCGTGTCATAACTTTGGGATTTCTAATGTCTTAAATAGACAAGTCTAAGAACCTAAACTTGGTAAATATCTAAAAACAAATCATAAACACAATCTAGACATATTTAAAGTCTTGTGCATAAACTTGAAAACATAATATTGACCTATATCTAGTTTCCTAACTAATTTTGTGCCCAAGAAAGGCAAATAACAAAATAAGAATTATTGCCAAGAATAAATTCCTCAACAATCTCCCCCTTTTGCCTTTTTGGACAAAACACTAAGACGCAAACACAAATGAAAATAAAAATACTAACTCCCCCTAAGATAGAAAACTCCCCCTAAACAAAACACCCAATGTTGTTAACACTCAAACCAACATTACAAACCAACAGTGTTCAAAATAACCAGTACTTCTCAAAACAAACAGAGTAAAGGAACTTAATGACTTCGAATCCTCTTTGACCGTCGAGGAGATGTCGAAGTTCCTTCACCACTCTTCTTCCTTTTCTTCTTCTCCCTCAGTTTCATCTTCTTCTTCAAAGCCTTGTTGCACGCCCATATTCGCTTACGCCTCTTCTCTTGAGCAAGGCTCGCCAAGGCTTCGGCAGCAACAACATCTTCAGCATCAGCAGCATCATTTCCGGCAACATCAGCAACATCCTCTCCATCAACACTTTCTCCCCCTACGTTCGCGTCATCCTCTCCCCCTTTTTGGCCAGAAAGGGAAAGGTCCTCCAACAGCGAGCAACGAAGTGCCTGCAGCTTAGAAATCTGCACGTCAATGGAAGCAACATGCGCACGCAAAAGCTGCGCAGAAATGCGGACCATGTTGGGATCATCCTTCTCAACATCACTATCAACATCAGCAGGAACCGGAGCCTGCCAAGGCAAATCGATCACCCGTGTTGGCCTCGAAAAGCAAACCAATCCGCATCACCAGTGAGCACATCATCTGGGAGAAGCTGCAGACCTTGGTTCTTCAATAAGCTGAAAATAAGAGAGGGAAAGCACAATGAGGCAGCAGACCTTGATGTGGCAAATTTAGTCACGATATCAAAAATATGGTGCCTGAAACTGAACTTTACACCCTTCCCAAGCTTAAATAAAAACTGAGCCTGAGGCCGAGTAACAACTGTAGTGTTCCTGGAAGGAACCCAGTTGCACAGTGCCACTTTATGCATAATAGAAAACAGAGACGAGAGCCTAGTGCTCGGCAGTTGCTCAAACCACGAGTGTACCATACCACCAGATAAAAAGGACACAACCTCATCCATATCATCTACAGTAAAATTACCCCGATGTGAAGTGGTGCCAAATAAATCATCAATTAAGTCAGGGGTAAAGGCAAACACCTTACCATGCAGAAAAACTTTCTCATAGTTCACAGAACTTAAATCAACAATCGAGGGCAGCATATTTGCATAGAACTCAAGAACGATGTCCCTAACAAATGGAATGGCGGTAGAGACTGTGGAATACATACCATGAAATCGGAGGTAGGCTATCAGGTTGTGGCGCTCAAACAAATCAAACGGCACTTTTCTCTCAGCGATCATATGGCGAGTTTGATACACATCAAACAGCTCAGCAGCCTCAGCGGTTAAAAATCTCTCTGAAAAGGGCTCCATGTCCTCAATCTCGGGTGTAGGAGTTGAAGTACCAGATGAGGACTGGGAGTGATCACATGCAGCCGAGGAGGACTGCGTGGGAGAATGTGATGGAACAGGAACAGATGCAGTGCGGGAAGATGAGACAGACTTTGAACGACTCAATGTTGGTAAGGGGCTACCAACATGACTAACAACATCATCCTTTGCAGCTGCCTTCCTTTGCATCTTGTCCTTTTTGCATGCAGCAAAAATATCTTTCAAAGGCACATCGAATGATGAATCAGGCGAATACTCAAAAAGACCCGTGTCAAATTCAGGTGAGGCAGCAGGATTTGGAGACGGCGGCGGAACATCAGCAGGCGACTTGGCAGAACTAGTAACTTCGCCGGTGATAAAATCCAGCACAGTATATGGAGGTGAAGAATACTCAGTAGCAGATGACTTGGGAGAGACTTTGACCTTGGCCTGGTTGGGAGAGACACTGTCTTTCGTCAGGCCAGGTCTCCTGTCAGCTTTACGTACAAGCTGCTTCCGGCGAGTAAACCTCTTCTTTTCCGGCAAACTGGGAGCAGAAGCAGACGGCGGCACATCTCCGGCAATCGGAGCAGTAAGCTCAAAATTATGATCATCGGGATCAGACTCCACAACAACATCCTCCTGGAGGTTCATGTGTTCAATCGGCACGTGGCGGCGCGGACCTGCCTTGCTCTTTGGGACCGCGGGCGGCACAACGCCGGGCGGTATGTTGCGCAAATGCCTGGACCGCTTCAAGGTAGGATTCCCTACGCGGCCAAAGGTCTCAGCCACAAAAGCTAAATCGGGGGGGTTATCGACGTCAATCTCGTTCCCGGGCTGTCCAGGGAACACCTGAGTAACCGGCGTAGCATCGACCAGTGATGGAACAGGCACGGCAGCAAGAGAATCAGGCGCATGCAAATCAGGCGGCGATGTTGATAGTGGTGGGTTTGAAGAGCTACCACCACCAATTTCTTCACGAATATCTAGGCCGCCCAACTTTGGATATGGTAACGGAATCTGGTCGTCAGAGCGGCGAACCTCCTCTGGTAGTTCAGGGACTGTCGGCGGTGGAGAGCTAGACATCCTACAAAATCTCACAGAAACACAGAACCAAGAACAGAAATTCGAGAGAATTGGAGAGGAGAAAGGAGTCTGAGAGTTGTAATTCGAGAGGGGTTTGGGGATTATGATCAAACGGTAAAAAGAAATCAGCCTTTTAATCCCCCCAAAAGTGACCGTTGTAAGAGGGGAGAGAGAGAGTAAAAAATAAAAGGAAAATTCCCAAAAATTCTCACCGGTTGATTTTAGGACTAAAACACGATTTTTAATTCCCTTTTTTTTGTTTAGCGCACCACTCCTCCTCAAAATAGATTTCATGACCACATAAACCGCCCCACTAACTTTACTCATTATTCCCCGTTTTGTTTTTAATTTTTTTATTAGGAAAAACTGCACAACTTAATCTACAAAAATA
>BMAC01000348.1:769603-788213 GCA_014905375.1 Phtheirospermum japonicum
AATGGCACTGGAATTGTCACACAACACCGTCAAGATACTACTGTGCAGACCGTAGTCTTCAATCATTTGGTTTATCCACAGTAATTGTGTGCACGCACTTCCAGCTGCAATGTACTCGGCTTCAGCTGTAGAAAGAGAAATACAATTTTGCTTTTTGCTGTACCAAGAAATTAGATTATTACCCAGAAAAAAACATCCTCCAGTAGTACTCTTCCTATCTACTACATCCCCAGCCCAATCCGAATCAGTGAATCCTAAAAGTTCAGTACCAGTATCTTTCGTGTACCACACACCTAGTTCAGTTGTACCAGCAATGTACCTAATAATTCTTTTAACCGCTTTCAAGTATGACTCTTTTGGATTAGACTGATACCTAGCACATAAGCACACACTATACATAATATCTAGTCTACTTGCTGTCAAATACAACAAACATCCTATCATACTCCTGTACATTGTGTTATCAACACCCTTACCAACATCRTCTCTGGTCAGCTTTACAGTTTTGCCCAACGTCAGCTTTACATTGAATATCCACTTGGTCCCGGTCACGTGAGCATTTTCTGGCCGTGGAACAAGATCCCACACATCATTCTTGGAGAATTGGTCCAGCTCCTCTTGCATAGCCCGAATCCAGAACTCATCCTTGAGTGCATCCTCCACGCGCTTGGGCTCTATTTCAGAAAGGTACAAAGACTCACGTATTTTAGAACAATTAGTAGACAAACATACATACCTAACCATTTCCTTGAAATTTATTTGTCGACGTCCTGTACTTCTTTCATCCATATCACAAATGATTTGGCCCATGGGGTGGTTTTTCTGGATTCTGGATGGAATATCCCTCTGATGAAGATCAATGGGATCTGCTGGATCTTCTTCCTCTGAATCAGAATCAGATTCTGCAATTTGGCTCGATGTTGGTACTGATGTTGGTATCCCAGTATCAACATGGTTATCAACATCACTTAAGTTTCTGAGTTCACCGGCTGCATCTTTGTTTTCAATACCTGCACCATCAACTGAAGTAGGAGTAACACTGTCCTGAGGGTTTTGATCATAAACCAGATCATCATCCTCGACAGGCTTGACTCCACTTGTTAGATCATCAAACTTGACATTTACTGACTCAAACATACTTCGAGTTCGAAGGTTAAACAACCTATATGCATGACTATTTTGAGAATAGCCCATAAAGATGCACTTATCACTCTTTGAGTCAAGTTTAGCAAGATGATTTCTGTCGTTAAGCACATAGCAAACACATCCAAACATATGAAAATAGCTCAAGTTTGGTTTCTTCCCAATCAACAATTCGTAGGGAGTTGCACATGAACCTGGTCTAAAATAAGACCTATTCGTGATATGACATGCAGTGTTCATTGCTCCAGCCCAAAATCGTTTAGCTATCCCATTAGAAATGAGCATAGTTCTAGTCATCTCCGCTAGAGTTCTATTCTTACGTTCACCTATGCCATTTTGTTGAGGTGTAATTGGAGAAGAAAATTCATGACTAATACCCTCGGAAGTGCAGTACTTCAGAAAAGATGCGTTTTCAAATTCCTTTCCATGATCGGTTCTAATTCTACCAATTTTTACTTTAAATCTAACACATAGCTTCTTTGCAAGTTTTTCGAAAGCCTCAAGAGTTTCAGATTTTTCTTTTAAAAACTCTACCCAAGTAAACCTAGAAAAATCATCAACAATCACGAAAACATACCTCTTACCACCAAGACTCTCAACCTCTAGTGGTCCATGAGATCCATGTGAAGCAGTTCAAAGCAAGATGATGTAGTGAGACTTTGTTGGACTGGATGTGGTACCCTTACCTGTTTCCCCTTTTGGCATACCTCGCACACCGAAATGATCTTGGTGTTGAGCTTGGGCAGTCCAGTCACAGCTTCTTCCTTGGCCAACCTATCCATCATCTTGTAATTTACATGTCCAAGATTTTGATGCTGTAGTTCTGCATCACTAAATTGGGACAACCTGCAAAAAGCATCACTGTGAATTTGGTAGCAATTATCTGAAGTTCTTTTCCCAGTGAGAATACACGATCCATTCTCCTCATAAACTTCACATTTTTCACGGTTGAATTTAACGCTGAACCCTCCGTCGCATAATTGACTTATGCTGATCAAATTTGCTGTAAGTCCTTCTACTAGTAGCACATTTTCTAATGTTACAACACCAGGAACATGGAGAGTCCCTTGGCCAACAATTTGGCCAACATGGAGAGGACTCTGGGAAGCTAACCTGCAAAATTTCATCAAGCTTCGCCTTACCTTTGTTTAGATTTGAAATTGTTCCTCGAACAGTGGTCAGTTCGTTTCTAATCTTTTCAAGCTCAGCATCCTTCTTGGTGAGAGATGACTCCAACCGGACAATAATTTCGAGCTGATCCTCCTTTTCCTTGGTTAGCTTCTCTACTTCTTTTGCGAGATATTTTGCTTTAAGTACCTGTTTACTCCAACTGACATACAATTCTTTGTGATCTTCACTCAGCTGCTCGTATTCCTCATAATAGTCGGTGGTCTCAGCATTCAGGCACACGATGTTATCTGCAAGCAAACCAACATGGATATCGTCGTCCCAAACAACATGGGAGAATAATGCTGGGACTGGATCAAGTGACTCGGAATCATTGAAGTCTTCAGTAAAGTCAGTAGCGATCATGCTTTTCTTTCTAAGAAAGTTGGGACACTCATTCTTGTAATGTCCCCAACCTTTGAATTCGTGGCATTGTATATCGCTGAGTTGTTTTGAAGAGCTTGACACATTGGAAATTGAATTTGAGGCCTGAGATTGTGGAAGAGTTCGTCCAGTAAACTTTGGAGTGGATGATTGAGTCCTGTTCCTTGTACTTGAGCTTCCWGAGTTGTTCTTCTTCTTCAAGAATTTGTTGAAGCGTTGAGTCACAAGGGCCAGTTCATCTTCTTCGAGAGTAGTCGACTCCATCCTTTTAATAATCCCATTAAAATCGAATTCCTCGTCATCTTCATCCCCTACTTTATTTAAATCAGAAGAGTAAGCAACATTCTTCTCTTTCGAGCTAGAGGTGACGTGTTCCATCTCGTATTGCTTGAGGTTTCCAACTAAGGTGTTGAAATCGATGTTATCAACATCCTTGGATTCTTCTATTGCCACCACCTTCATGCTATAATTCTTTGTAATGGATCTTAGCAATTTTCCTACAAGACGGGAATTTGTTATGGGTTCACCCAACTCTTTGCACTCCTCTGTTATTTCCGCCAATCTCACAGAGTAGTCCATGATAGATTCTTTCTCATTCATTCTCATAGCCTCGAATGTGGACAAGAGCATTCTTAGTCTGGATTTCTTCACGCTTGTTGTTCCTTCACACACCCTTTGGAGTGCGTCCCATGCATCCTTTGCCGACTCGCAGTTCTTGATGATACGATAGTAGCTTGCATCTACATAGCCACACAAGGCGTTGATGGCATTTAGAGTTCCAATTTGCAGCAGCTGCTTCGTCAGCAGTCCAATCTTCCTCTTTCTTGGGAATGGCATCGCCCTCGCCATCCATGACACGTGGCTTCTCCCATCCAACAAGGACGGTCTTCCAAACACGTTCATCCATGCTCTTCAAGTGCCACCTCGTCCTCTGTTTCCAGAGAGAATAATTCTCACCATTAAGGATTAAAGGCCTCGGGTTGCCTTGAGCATCCATAGCACCTAAAAAAAGGATCAATACTTAAAAGGTTAAGTAACCCGCTCTAGATGCCAATTGTAAAATTAGAGGGTCTATGGATATAAGAATAATTCTCAAATTCACGATATTGTTAATCAATGTTAACAACATTAGTTAACAACATCGACCAGAGTAAATTTAAACTTATGCAGCGGAAATTAAAATACGAGAATACGATTTAACAAATTCAGTTCAAAAGTAAATACTTGTGAACTTGGGTGTACAAACCCGAAAACTATATTACTTTCACTTTACGTTCAATACAAAATATAAAGTAATATATGAAAACTAAATATCAAGAAACTTGATACTAAATACTTGTGGCCGGAATAGCAAGATCTCTTCCGTTGGTCACGCAACTTCAAAGATCTTGTTTCTCACGAACGTTGGCTCYAAGTAGTTTTCTTCTTCGTGTTCTTCTTCTCTTGTGCGTCGTCTTGTGTCTTCAAGAGATCCGTGCGTCAATCCTCTAAAAACCGTGTGTCATAGCTTTAGGATTTCTAATGTCTTAAATAGACAAGTCTAAGAACCTAAACTTGGTAAATACCTAAAAACAAATTCTAAACACAATCTAGACATATTTAAAGTCTTGTGCATAAACTTGGAAACATAATATTGACCTATATCTAGTTTCCTAACTAATTTTGTACCCAAGAAAGGCAAATAACAAAATAGGAATTATTGCCAAGAATAAATTCCTCAACAAGGAGTTTTCTTGGTCATGCAGGTTTTTATAGACGTTTTATCAAAAACTTTTCAAAAATAAGTCGTCCACTTTGCAAACTGTTGACCTTAGATACTCCTTTCATTTTTAATGAAGAATGTTTGAGTGCATTTAATGAATTAAAAGAGAGTCTTACGTCTGCCCCTGTGGTTGTTGCTCCCGACTGGACCTTACCCTTTGAAATTATGTGTGATGCCTCTAATGAGGCGGTGGGGTCTGTTTTGGGACAACGTGTGGAAAAATTGCTCAGGGTCATTTATTATGCTAGTTATATGCTAAACGATACTCAACGTAATTATACCACAACTGAAAAAGAATTACTGGCAGTCGTATTTTCACTTGACAAATTTAGACCGTATATAGTTGGAGCTAAGGTAATTGTACACACTGATCATGTTTCTTTACGCCATTTGTTTTCCAAACCACAAAGTAAGCCACGCCTTATTAGGTGGATTTTGTTGCTACAAGAATTTGATGTGGAAATAAAAGATAGACGAGGTTGTGAAAATGTTGTGGCGGATCATTTGTCTAGAATGATAATTGAGGAGAATGAGGGGGAGAAATTTATGATTAACGATCTTTTTCCTTATGAGAATGTTTTTAATCTTGAGCAGTTAATTATTCCTTGGTACACTGATATTGTGAATTATCTTGTTTGCAAAATAGTGCCTAACCATTTATCCTACCAAGAACGGAAGAGATTTTTGAGTAAATGCAGGGACTACTTTTGGGATGATCCCGATGTTTTCAAACGCTGCAAGGATGGTCTAAATAGGAGATGCATTCCGAACGACGAAATGGGGAGCGTTCTCCAATTTTGCCATGACCATGGAGGGCATTTTGGAGCTTAAAAGACAGCGTTTAAAGTGTTACAAGCCGGATTTTATTGGCCGAATTTATTTGCTGATGCGTTTGAATATTGCAAAACTTGTGACAACTGCCAACGTACCGAAAACATAGGGAAGCGAGATGAAATGTTACAGGTACCTAACCAAGTGGTAGAGATTTTCGATGTATGGGGGATAGACTTTATGGGACCTTTCCCTAAGAGTGGAGATTTTGAGTATATCCTTGTTGGTGTCGACTACGTATCAAAATGGGTGGAAGCAATCCCTACTTGAAGAGCTAATGCAGAAGTTGTTCTCAAATTCCTCCAAGAAAATATTTTCAGTAGATTCGGGGTGCCGAAATCGATAATAAGTGATGGAGGAAGCCATTTTTGTAACAAAGCGTTTGCAAAGCTGATGAAAAAATATGGGGTCCGACACAAGGTAGCTACGCCTTGCCACTCTCAAACGTCTGGTCAAGTCGAAACGAGCAACCGTCAACTTAAGGCCATCCTCGAGAAAACAGTCGGGACGAGTCGAGAGGATTGGGCAGTCAAACTTGTCGACGTACTGTGGGCATACCGAACAGACTACAAGACGGTGCTTGAAATGAGCCCTTTTTACCTAATCTATGGGAAAGCTTGCCATTTGCCCGTTGAGCTAGAACATCGAGCTGATTGGGCAATTCGGAAACTGAACATGAATTATGATGAGGCTGGCGAGTACAGGAAGTTGTAACTAACTGAACTTGAAGAAATAAGGAATGAGTCCTATGATACTGCATGGAGGCAAAAGAAGATGACCAAAGTCTACCATGATCGGAAACTCGTCAACAAGCAATTGGAGGTAGGTAAGTTAGCTCTAGTCTTTAACTCAAGATTTAAACTTTTTCCAGGGAAACTAAAATCAAAATGGAGTGGACCGTTCGTGATAAAAGAGATCAACGAGTTTGGAGCTGTAACCCTTTACGATGAAAAATGAGACGCAACATTTCAAGTTAATGGGCACTGCGTTAAATTGTACCATGACGGAGAGATAACAAATCAAGATCGCGAAGTGTGGGCGATGGTGGACCCACCTCCGATGGCAATTTAATCACGGTGCAATTATGTCGAGCAAATGACGTTAAAAGATGCGCTTCTTGGGAGGCAACCCAAGCTACTGTATTTTCTTTATTTTGATTTTCTTGTATTTTAGTTATTTCTTTTTTTTTTTCCTACTTTTTGTAAGTGTTTGAACAGGATTTAGGTCGAGATAAGATTAATTCATCATTTGAAGAGTGAAAGATTCGCATGATAACCAGCCTGCAGCCGCGTCGACTGACGCGGCGTCGATGCGGAAACGACGCTTCCTGGGCGCGCGCATCGACTGACGCAGCGTCGACGCCACCTGTGCGCGTGAGCAGATTTTTGGTAAGTTTTAGCTGCGATTTTTGGGAGTTTTATTCTAAATAGGTCAGCGAATTTTTGGGATTTATTTGCACGAAATTTGTCAAGATTGGGGTCAAGATCTTTTGTCTTAAAGGATTTCTAATTAGATAAGGAAACTTAATATCTCTTCCCTTATCTATAATTTGGGTGAATTTAAGATTCCTATTTTTAAGGTCTTTTGATCCCTATATAAACCAAACCTCTTCACTCTTAATTTCATTATTCTCAAAGCTCTACATCTCCTTACACCAAAATATTTTTCGCTCCACACCTTTCCTTACCATGAGGCCAATTCCAAAAACACCAAAAAACCACGAGAAGAGGGTGATGCTGAAAGAGGAGCACGACGAGAAATTGGACCAGCTGCATGATGAAGTAGAGAAGGCGAATGATTTGGTTGGTGATTATCAATTGGATGAGGTTAACTACACCCTCCAAATCGATACTCTCAAAGACGAATTGCGAAGGGCGGAGGAGATCAACGAGGGATTGAGGGACATGAACCTTCAATTAAGGACCACCATTAGAGGCTTAAGGGGTATTGAGCATGACCTCGGGCAGCAGAGGGAGGAACTTGATGAGCGTGCCATGACCAAGAACGAGCTCCGCGACGCACTTCTCCGAGCTCGAGAGACGATTGCCACCTTGACTAAGGAAAACAATGAGATGATATGGGATACGGCCAGATTTTCAGGTGAGATCGATATGAGGGACGAGCACCTGAAGGAAGCGAATTCCGAAATAGGAAATTTGGCACAATATGAAATAACCCTCTTGCGAAGCAACCATGCAATCCGCGAGGAGAAATTTGCGCTCTTACGATGAATTGAGGAGTTGGAGGCTCAAATCAAGGATTTTAATGTGAGAAACATGGCGAACGAGTGGAATTTAGGATTTTGGGAGCAGTGCTTAGAAGAGGCTAGCAAGAAGATCGTCGCGTTGGAGCGATTGGGTTTCAAATCCCCTTAGATTCTTGGGGTTTGGTACTATTTATTTATTTATGTTTTTCCATAATCGAGTCGTGGAATTGTCTTTCCACCTTATCCTGTTTAGTTTATTGCAATTTCAATTTTAATTCGGTTGTCTACGTATTTTGTTTCAGCAATTAATAAAATTTTATTTTTCGTACGCCTTGCTTTTACGTATTTCTTGCACCGTGGACATTTTTATTTTTTTTGTGAGATTGTGCAGTTATCCATGGTTAAAAATCATTTAGCAGAGGGGGTAATCGCTGGAATACGAACGGTAAAAACTTGTCGCCAACCTTCTGTCGCGTCGACTGACGCGAGCGTCGACACTCCGTCGACGCGGGTCATGATCCGCGTCAGTCGACGCCATGTCGACGCTGCCTGCGCACGGCGGCCGGCTGCCCTGGGCGGAAGCGATGATTTTCAATAACCGTTTTGTTCAAACAACAACCTTTGGTTCCGTCATTTGCTGAAGAGCCGTGGCAATGATTTAATAAGTTTATTATTGCTGATAACATTATTTTTATTTTATTTTTATTTTTATTGTTATGTTTTGAGGACGAACCCATTCACGCGGCTCTGGGAACGTGAAATTGTGCAACTTCAATGAAAAAGACTCGACCATTCATTTTTAGGGACGTTTTCTTACCCCTTTCCTTGTTTGAATTGCTTTTCTTTATAATTTTGGCAATCAGGGGATTGCCAAGTTTTTAAGAGGGGGGATGGTTGAGTGTGATTGAAATTTGTGCGCAATTTTTAAAATTTTACGTGATTGTTTGCTATTTCTGCGCTAAATTATGCTTGTATGGCATGCCTGTCGAAGTTAGTTATATATGATTTGATGTTCCTGTCTTTTGAGCGTGTATCAGTGCATAAAACTTTCAAATATTATTTATATATTGTAAATGGTACTTAGACGCAATTGATTTCGCAAAACCTTAAAAGCAGCGTCAATTCAAAAAAAATTCATGCAAAAAGCCAGTAAGTAGCCTGAGTGTTTATCATCTTTGCATGTACTTGAATGAATTTTGATTTGAGATCTCTTTGAAACCGCTGTGTGTAGTTGACTTGGAAAATGAGGTTAAGGCACAGAAAAAACCCTATTTCCGGCCATACCCATATATTTTTAGCCACTATAAATTTCGAATGAGCCAATCAAAGCCAAATAATCCATTTCCATTAGCCATGAGTGATTTTTGAGTCGACCCCTACAACCCATTAAAAGCGTGGGGTAGGAGTTAGTAATTTTTATTGGTTATTAGTGTTTTGGAGTTTTTATAAGGGATTTATGAAATTTTTGTAATAAAGGATCACCATCCTTCAATTTAAGAAAAAAAGGAAAGACCCCATAAAACAGAATTAGAGGGGGATATTAAAAAAAAAAAAGAAAAAGAAAATAAGAAGAATGGTGAATGGTGTTAGTCATTGCCTATGCGCTAATAAAGGCTTGTGTTTATTATTTATTTTATTTTATGAGCCTATTGCTTAGAAGGCATGAGTTGTGTAAGAAGCGTGTTATGAGCTTCAATTGTATTTAAGTGGTTTGAGCAAAAGTCGGTTTAAAGTTACGAGTTGGGAAATAGCCTAAGTTTAAAGGCTACGTTATGAGTGTTTAGTGAGGTTTTTATCCTTGAACGAGGTGAAGCGTATTGCTCCTTGATTAGAATAAGTTTAGTGAGTTATTGATCACGTTAGATCGTGAGTTAGCCACACGACTTATATATTCCATACCCGTCCAAAAAGCCTTACGTTACAACCCGAAAAGACCTTTTCCGATTCTTTGTTCGATAACACACTTAATTTGCGATTGAAAAGAGATTGATTTTCGGCGCTAGTTTATTGTGCTTGTATTTGTATGATTTGAGCGTATACACGTCCTATGCAGAAAATACTCGAGTGCTTGAGCGTACACCCCTATATATTTCCCTTTTGTGAGGATGCATGAATTCGATTTTGAAGCGACAATGTTATACGGGTGGAGTGTTTGAAGTTGCATTGCATGTACCTATATTTTCAAAATTATTTAAGTAGCATAGCACGACTCATTGCTTGGACTGATTTTCATTTCTTGCTATACTTTGAATATATCGTTTGTTCGAGGACGAACAAACCAATTAAGCATGGGGTAGTTGATTAGCACATATTTGTCCTTACTTTCAGTAGTATTTTAGCTTGTTTTTCTATTTGTTTTTGGTATAAGTTGGATAATTTAAACTTAATTTCGTATTTTCATAGTTCCAGCTTATTTTACCGTATTTTGATAGTAATTGATGTAATTAGGTGATATTTTGTTGTTTTTCACCTTATAGCTAAGTAACCGGAAGAGTTCAGCGCGTAATTAGATGAAGTTAATGTTCAAGAAATGGAGAACGAGCTTTCCGGTGAACGAGTAGCAAAGAGATAGAGAAACTGAGGAAGACGCTCTGTCGCGTCAACTGACGCAAGCATCGACGCTCTGTCGACACGAGCTATGATCCGCGTCAGTCGACGCTGGGCCGACGCAACTTGCTGAAGCGTCGACTGAAGGAGCGTCAGTCGACGCACCGTCGATGCAACTTGCTGAAGCGTCGACTGAAGGAGCATCAGTCGACGCACCGTCGACGCAACTTGCTGAAGCGGCGACTGAAGGAGCGTCAGTCGACGCACTGTCGACGCAATTCTCTGAGGCGCCGATCCGTGACCGCGTCAGTGGACGCACCCGCCCTGCCGATGCGCACACCCAGGCAGCAGCGATGTCGAGTACCAACACGCGTCAGTCGACGCACCGTCGACGCGGCGGCCCAGAATCGGGAATTTAGGGTTTCTTATGCTCCAAGTTAAGGGAACTCTATATAAACCCCCCTAAGTCCGTCCCAAAAGGAGATACCTATTACCCATACTCTGAATATTCGATCTTTTGGTTCGAGGACAACACCATCCACACCATATAACAACAATTGATCAAGATCGAAGATTCGAGGATCACCAAGCTCCAATCGTCCGTTCGTGATTCGTTCTTCGACCAAGATCAACCACCTCTCCGGATTAGCTGGAGAACTTACTACGCTTTCTAGTTTAATAAGTACTCTAAACCCTTTATTCGTTTTCGTAGTTTAATTTATGCAATTAAGTAGCTGCTTTTCAATAATTGTTTTTGAATTATTTCATGCTTAGAACCCTAGATACTTTTGGTATTAAATTCGTAATCTCAGTTTAATTAATGATTGGTTATCATTCTCGTTTAGTTAAATCATCTCGTTTACTTTGCGTTCTATATAATTGCTGTTTGTTTGTGCTAATTGATCTCGTTTAAGTTCTAGATTAATTTCTTTAGTTTACATGTTCTAGTTGCTGAATTAAAATACCTAGTTTTAATTATTGTTCATGCGTTTTATAATTCTAGATAATCAAAACAATCAAACCCCCCCCTCCCAATTTGTATGTGTTATTGTGTTGAACAAACTATTTAATATTCCGATTGTATGTTCCTCGAGAGACGACTCGAGTCAAGTTGCCAAACTACGTGCGACCCCGTTCTATTGCGAGCAAGCTATTGATCTTTTGACAAGTTTTCATAAGTAGGCAACACAAAAGCTTGAATCAATAGGCATATTACCCGGAGCGGTTAGGCAAGTGTTACCTGATCCACATGCCCGGATTTTTCGAGCATGTTTGAAGATTCGTTTCACGCTTCCTCGAGAATGCCACTCAAGAAAAGGTAAATAATTTTTAATTACTTCATAAAGAAAAAAATAATCTCAGCTATTAATAGGAAAATTTATAATTTTTCCCACTAGAAGTTGAAGATTGCTTTTTTTTTTAATACTCCCTAAGTTGAAGATTCGTTTCATGCTTCCTGGATTTTTGTTGCATGGGACACATTAATATAGTATTTTATTGTAGTGTTGATTGTTGGATATATGTCATTGTGCAAGATTGATACTGAAGGAAAGGCAAGGAAGGTTGTCGGAGCCTCTTGCGTTGTGGTGAAGGTAATATATCGAAACCTATTATTTGTTTTGTGTGTTTTTTGATTGAGTGATTGATTAATTGTATTCTGCTCTTATTTATCTCACTCAGGTTTCCTGGCGGGAGGTCCAATTTCTCGCAGATCTGTAGCCTTTTGAGTCAATATCTGAAAGTGAAGGGAAGCTTTGGTGAACTCAGCCTCGGCTTGACTCCACATTTCTTAGGGTTGGGATCTTTTATGTATTTGCACAGGCAGTTAGCTTTGTTCTGCGCCTTTAACTTAGCACAACAGGTGGTGCTCGGGTCTTTGGAGAGTTGGATCGCGCTCGCGCATGATTGGAGCTCCGACACTTGGCAGTTAGCCGCACTTACCTGATCAACCTCGCCGAGGAACATCACAACAAGTAGTACAATCGGTCTGTAGATAACCTTACGGCTATCGAAGATGGGCCGAGCATTTGACAGAAGTGTTTGATTTTCTTCGACTAGCCTACGTTTGATCGTTCTTGCTAGATCTTTTGATGGGTTTGGGTTTATTTCGACGTTGTAGTGAAATATTTTTTGTGCCGGGTCGAACTTGACTAGGAAATGTTTGGCTAGAAGGGTTATTGGTTTGCCTTCAACTCCACCTGAGTCTAGTCTTTTAGCAACTGTCAATGGTTTTGGTTTTGTATATTCAATAATCTTTGTTTCAAGCAAATGTCACTTGGTAGGCATGTTTTGTCTTTCTTTTCTACGTCTAGATTAAAGAAAAAGGTAACTGATGGAATTATTTAAGGGCTAATTACAAAAATACCCCTAATGTCCATGTTTATATATACACAAATATCTTTCAAAATCACAAATACACAATGATATGTGTTTCTTTTCTACTTCTGTTCAAGAAAAACATGTAATTGATGGAATTAGCAAAGTAGTGTGATACTCATACCATTAGTGATATAATTTTAAGGGTTAATTGTAAAACAAAGTTTCAGATTAATTATAAAAAGACCCCAAATATCTTTAAAATTAAACTACACATACACCATGATATATGTTTCCTTTCTACTTCAGTTCAAGAAGTTAATTACAAAACGACCCCTAAATTTTAGCTTACTCATAAAAATTCCCCCAAAATTCTCTGAAATTTACAAATAGACTATGATATATGTTTCTATTTTACAAATTACACCATTATTTGGTGAATACATAATTGGAGTATTTTGTAATTAGATTAAATAATGGGTAGATATTGTAATTATCCCTAATGTGTAAATTTTTGTCTCAACATAATATATTTCAAACAAACTTGATAGAAGACAAAAACTAAAGTTTCATTGGGTTCTTGAGCTATGGAAACAGTTAAAGAATTTCAATTATACATTTGAAATGTTTTCTTATTCCAGATATATGAGGCTAAAATCATGAGTATTTTCCTTTTATTTGATTAAGATGTAAATTAGAATATTATTTTCATTTTTTCCTTTTTTGTAAAATTATTTTCAAATAAAATCTTATCCTAAATATTATCCCTTCTACAACTAATTTTAAATTTTAAGTAATTTATATTCTCCATTCTCTCACCGTCCATATTGCACAAGTTCGTTCAATTATAAAATTCTAGGAAAACAAAGATTTCATCCATATTCTAATTTAAACAACATAACCAATATATTTGTATTTTTACACAAGGTCAACTCCAAACTAAATTTTAAATTAGGTATTTTTGAGATTATGATAGGTTATTTTAATATAATTATAATCTAAATGTAAAATAGGAATCGTAAGGTATATCCATGATATGAGCCCAATAGCCTGCACGTTTCATCATTCTCCATCCCTCCACCCCTGACCTCTTAGGTAACTTTTTTGTTTATACTCTAGAGTAGATTTATGATAGATGTACTTAATTATTTGGTTTTTTTTATATAAGATATTGAACTTCACTTGCACATTTTTTTTTTTAAAATAGCTCAGATTCTGATTGTCTCGCATCACTCCATAAAAACGACATTGAGCAAATCACATATTAATAATATTTTTTTACTAACATCGACGAAATTTACGTTATAGTGATGAAAATATATAATATACATTTTAAAAGTGTTTTATTACTAGATTATTCTTTTCAAATATTTTTCATTTTGGGATTATTTAATTTCTTAAATTAATGAATTTTTTTGATAAACTCTTACATTTTTATATTTTTCTTATATTTGCCCGCGAAATTCGCGGGTTTTCACACTAGTTAATGTAAAATCCTCCTATCCTATGTGTATCTTCTCACGCTTCGTTAGGTTTGGAAAAGATTTCTGGTGTTTCGGTGTCATCCGAACCTAATATTTACCTAATTTAATATTTTCTTATTATTATATTTTGCCTAATTTAGATTTTTTTTTATAATAAAAGTTGAAATAACTTTATTAGAATCTTAAATATTTATTTAAAAAAATATGAGTTATATAAAATTATTACAAAAGGAAAATAAATATAGAAAATATAAACTTAGTTTTTTTTAATCTAATTCTAATATAATGAATTGAAAATAACATTAAAATATATATGAAAAAATATTGTTACGCCAGAGAAAAAAAAGGGAAACAAAAAATATAAAATAAATAATAAAATAAAATTTTACGCCTAGGAAAATAAATATATATTCTAAGTCTATTTATCTAATCCCAATATAATACATTGATACACACTTTATATTTCTATACAAATAAATTAGTGTCTTGTGCAGATAAAAAAAAAGATACAGATATTAATAATAAAATAATATTACATATATTACATGTTAGATGTACGATATTTTTTCAATAGAATTATTATTACCTTATATATTCCAATTTTTTATATCAAATATTCACACGTGACACACGTGTGTTGTATGTTTTATGTTTTTTCAAACACAATTTTATACATGTTTCTCTGTCAAATTTATGGTATTTTGATATAATTTACAACTAATTTTGTGACTCACGGTAAAAGAAACTTAAAATTTCTTTATTGTGAAAACCAGTCTTACTATAATTAGAAAAAATAATATTCTGATTTGTGTGTAAGAATTATTTATTGTGAGAAATAATCTTCGAGTAAATAAAACAAATCACGTTGTGATTTGTATATACCATTTTTAATATTATTCTTTTAGTATTAAAAAACAAAGGAAAACAAAAATATAAAATAAATAATAAAATAATTATTAAGTCTGGAAAATAAATATATATATTCTAAATCTATTTATCTAATTCCAATATAATGCATTGATACACACATTATATATCTATAAGAACAAATTAGCGTCTTGCGCAGAAAAATAAAAAGAAATAAATAGTAATAATAAAACAATATTACATATATTACAAGTTGGATGTACGATATTTTTTCAATAGAATTATCAGTACCTTATAGATTTTAATTTCTTATATCACATATTCACATATGACACGCGGGTATTTCTTATATCACATATTCACACGTGACACGCATGTGTATGTTTTATATTTATTCAAACTCAATTTTCTACGGGAACAAATAATATTTTAATTTGTGTGTAAGAATTATTTATTGTGAAAAGTAATTTTTCAGTAAATAGAACAAATAATGTTATGATTTGTATGTACCATTTTTAATATTATTCTTTTAGTATTTTAATAAATACTAATATTTTTCAAATTCTACATAATATGCGAGTGTTAAACTTGTAAATATATATATTATTATATCAATATAAACACGACAAAGAGTAAAAAGGTATAAAGCATAAAAATATCTCTCATAGCTTTATACCTTTTTATTCTTTGTCGTGTTTATACTAATATAATAATCTTTAATCGAGTCATTTACCAAAATAACTAGTATTGTACCCGTGTGTTGCACGATAATTTTTTATTTTATTTTATTTTATTTAAAATAAAAAGAATTATTTAAAATGTATTAAAATATTTAAATAAGTAATTGTATATATGTATACTTAAATTATATATATATATATATCTTTGTGTGTATGTATAGTTCGGTAAGAACCATCACTGGTTCTCACACCAGAGATGGTTTTACCATAACTGCTCCCTATATATAAATCATCTAAATATTATTTAAAGATCGAATAGCATTCAAAATGATATAACCTAATTCATAAAAGGATTGTTATTAGACGAAATATACTTTACAAATTATGATAAATTTCCTTATACGCAACATTTGTAGTTTTGTTAACATGTTTATTCTCATCATCGTCGATCAATATTTGTAAACCTATACGATTGGTCACCCTTGATATAGCAACGTATAACTGATCATGGCTGAAAACAGGCTTCTTAAGAAAAATTTCAACGTGAAAGAGATATTGTCCTTGAATTTTGTTGATCATCATAGCATATGACACGATCAGAGAAAATTGTCATCGTTGGAACTTGAAAGGGAACCTCGAATTGGATGGTGTACAGTCATTCTAAGGATTAACAACAATTCACTTGCATTGCTTCCTTGAGAAATATTAGCCTATACAATATGACCGTCAAGTAAACAACTAACATTACACAACACAAGGGAATGATCGATATTTCTCAACAACATGAGTGGAATTCTAATTTTTAGTTTTAGCTCATAGAGGCAATCCATAACATTTAATGGTATTTAAAAACTCTAGTGAGTAAACGTTCTACAATATGTCAATGTTTGAGTTAGATTTGCATGCATTATCAGAGCTAAAATATACTTCACATTCCCCCTTTAATTTTATGACATCATATATTTATTAATCAAATCGACGATATCAAGTGTTGGGGAAAGAATAGCCCGACCCTCCAAATAAGCGAAACATTCAGCAGTTTTTCCAAATTGTGGATATGTGCTCGCCACAATTGACAGAACATGGTCTCCATCATCTTTCAATAATAGATAACTTAGATTTCAATTTAAATGATACCATCATTTGGTCCTCCAATTATTACATCTCATATACTATTTATCAAGTTGAAAACATTCTTTAACTTGATACAATTGGGATCTGCATTGTGATTTTGCAGCACCACATTCTTGGTCTACTTCAAAACTATGTAATGAGTCCATAAATACGAATATTTGATCACTGTGTGAACTATGTCTGGTCTAGTACTTTTTGGAATAACCGATAAAATTTGATGAGAATCTCTACCAAGAATTATTATTTTGTTACCGAATGGAAGCTGTGTATTAGAATTATTTTGCAATGTCATCACGTTTTTCAATATTTTGTCCAGAGTTTCAAAATAATGGTTATGCATCATTGGAGTTTCGTCCCAATTAATGAGATGCGCATCCACCATTAATTTTGCAAGTGGAGTACCAGTAATGATCGAAATCTTAGTGGATATTAAAAGTAACCCTAAATCTAGAATGCCCATTTCTTCCTTTCGAAGAATAAGAAAAGTTAAGTCATTAGATATTACATTAAGAAAACTTCCACTATTAGATTTATTAGTTGTAAAAAGCATCCTCTGTATCTATAGTTGAGAAATACACCACTCCTGGTTAAATATATTGCATCCATTACTTTATCAATTTTGGCGGAATATAGTAAATTCGTACTAATGAAAACAAATCTACTTTTCTAGGTGTCCATTCTTTTGTTTTTGAGTACTAAATTTTTATTTTTTTTTTAGAAAACTAAAAATAAGGCAAACTCATTATCATTATCATTATACAATACATTATGCTCTTTTGGAAGATAAAAACTCAAACACATGATAGTTGGAGTTTTATACTGAATTTCATAAACTAATATTCACCACGCCGCTTCGCTTGGAAAAATGTAATGACAATCATAATACATGTTGATCTCATCAATATTTTTATCCTCTACATCCTCACATTTGTTCTGATAGGGAACCTATAGTTATATTTATTACTCTATTTAAATAAATACTTTATAGATCTAAATTGGTTACACTATTTAGCATATAAATAAGCTACACAATACAGTATAGAAAAAAATTATGTGAAACGACCTCTAGTGAACGCTAGTAAATGTCGTGGGCAAGACAACATGAGTACCAGCCATTTGCCTCACCTCATACACTACATCAACAATCCTACTGTAAATCTCACTTCATAATTTTTTTGATGAGTTCTTTAAAGCAGAGTTTAGGAGAGAGAAAAAAATATGAGTGGAATGACACGTATATGTCACGTAGGATTATTATTTTTCAGTTATGTAGGAATTTTATTAACATAATTATGATAGATACCTTATTTAATATTATTATGATTTGGTTTTCTTTTTTAATTAAAAAGCCACTTTGGATTAGTTTCCTCTTTTTAATTATGTAGGAATCTTCTTAACATAATTAGAATAGATACTCTAATTAATATTAAAATAATAAGAATTAATATTATTATATACTTATATACATATATATAAATATATATAATCACTTATATGTTATTTTGATTTTCATTTTGAGTTATTTTTTTTAAAAAAATTTGTTATTTTTTTTTCATTTCGAATCCAACATATCAAATTCGTCACATTTTCTCAAAAATAAATTGATCACTTTATTTAATTAAATTATACAAAAATTCAAAATACAATATAATTTGATATTACTTTTATTGTCTATCAAGCGTGTTATTTATAAAATATTATTACGATTCAACACTTTTTTATTTGAGTTGATCTCATAAAATAATGTATTTTGTTAATATCTCAGAAACCGTGTAAACAAATACAAGTGCAAACCCAACACTAAGTGGAATAAACACTATGACATCAACAACAATAGATTTGGAAAAAGATCAACTAATTCGAAAAAAAAAAAAAAGGGGAAAGACCACCTCTGAAAGCAAATGTTGCTAAACACATTAATTTTGAAAGCATTCATGTCATACTTAATTTCAATTGAAATTCAAAATTAAATTTATTCTGTTAGGTATGCATTTATATTTTACATATTAACCCCTTCAACATCATTTTAATATTTATATTTTATTAATATTTATACTATCATTTGCTCATTGTGCGGAGAAAAAAATTA
>BMAC01000348.1:788238-810269 GCA_014905375.1 Phtheirospermum japonicum
ACAAAAAAATATAAAAACCTCACAATAAAAATCAGAATAACATAAAAGTGGATTATATATATATGTATGTATATATATATATATATATATATATATATATATATATATATATATATATATATATATATATATATATATATTATATGATTCTTGTTATTTTTAATATTAATTAAATTCTATATAATTAAAAAAGAAAAATAATCCTATGTGACTTTTTTTCTCTCTTACATGTTTTTTTTTTATTGTTTTCACTGTCTAGCATGGATTGTAGGTCTACAATTTCATGTGAAGATAATTTTTTTCTCCGCACAATGAGCAAATGATAGTATAAATATTAATAAAATATAAATATTAAAATGATGTTGAAGGGGTTAATATGTAAAATATAAATGCATACCTAACAGAATAAATTTAATTTTGAATTTCAATTGAAATTAAGTATGACATGAATGCTTTCAAAATTAATGTGTTTAGCAACATTTGCTTTCAGAGGTGGTCTTTCCCTTTTTTTTTTTTTTCGAATTAGTTGATCTTTTTCCAAATCTATTGTTGTTGATGTCATAGTGTTTATTCCACTTAGTGTTGGGTTTGCACTTGTATTTGTTTACACGGTTTCTGAGATATTAACAAAATACATTATTTTATGAGATCAACTCAAATAAAAAAGTGTTGAATCGTAATAATATTTTATAAATAACACGCTGATAGACAATAAAAGTAATATCAAATTATATTGTATTTTGAATTTTTGTATAATTTAATTAAATAAAGTGATCAATTTATTTTTGAGAAAATGTGACGAATTTGATATGTTGGATTCGAAATGAAAAAAAAAATAACAAATTTTTTTTAAAAAAAATAACTCAAAATGAAAATCAAAATAACATATAAGTGATTATATATATTTATATATATGTATATATATATATAATAATATTAATTCTTATTATTTTAATATTAATTAGAGTATCTATTCTAATTATGTTAAGAAGATTCCTACATAATTAAAAAGAGGAAACTAATCCAAAGTGGCTTTTTAATTAAAAAAGAAAACCAAATCATAATAATATTAAATAAGGTATCTATCATAATTATGTTAATAAAATTCCTACATAACTGAAAAATAATAATCCTACGTGACATATACGTGTCATTCCACTCATATTTTTTTCTCTCTCCTAACTCTGCTTTAATATATATATATATATATATATATATATATATATATATATATATATATATATATATATATAGATTATTTCAATTGAGTTATCTGCTCATCTAATGAGGTCAACCAGATGACGCGTTGACCAAAAGACGAAATGAAAACCAAACAATCTTAATAGTTTTTCCAATAAAGTTTGTCCACACAAATCAGCCAAATCTTTTGATCATACAGGGAAAAGTATGCACTCATTGCAACGAGAAGTCTTGGTCCCCGCCTGACTAAGTCCAGACTCAAAACAAGATATCATCGTCACCTTTATTTTGTCTCTCTCGAGCTCTCTCAATTAAGTTCTCATATCTCCATAGCAATGGCTTGTATTCCTCTCCTGCTCCTCACAACATTAATAGCCCTCTTCCCATTTCCTACATTTTCCCAACTCACTGGAAATATATCCATTGGATCCTCCATCACAGCTGCACAAAACTCCAATCCATGGCTTTCCCCTTCCGGAGACTTCGCATTCGGCTTCCAACCGCTTCAAAACGACACCAATCTCTTCGTGCTCGCCATTTGGTTCTATAGAATCCCCGATACAACCATCGTCTGGTTCGAAAGGAGCATCTATCCGGTGCCAGGTGGCTCGACCCTCGCGCTCGACGCCACCACCGGCCTCGTGCTCCGTAATTCTCAGGGCAGGCTACTGTACAGCACAGATGGCCTCGCTGGTCAATCCATAGCTTATGGCTACATGAATGACACTGGGAATCTTGTCCTGTCGGGAAGCGATTCGACTATTTTGTGGCAGAGTTTTGACCATCCAGCTGATACCATATTGCCCACTCAGATGATCCCGATTCGCGGCATGCTCATCTCGCGAATAACGCAAACGAATTTCTCCCAAGGAAGATTCTACGCCAGAGTGAACGGAGCTGGCGATTTCGTGCTCAGCACGAAGAGCTTGGCTTCGAACCCTGATTATGATGATGAATATTATAACAGTCAGACTTTTGCGTTGAACTCGTCGAATCCCGGTGATCATTTGGTTTTCAATGAAAGAGGCTCCATCGCCGTTGTGAGGAGAAACGGAGACCAACATATTATTAGTTCTCGCTCGATTCCTTCGGTTTCGGATTTTTATTACAGGGCCACTATCGATTTCGACGGCGTTTTTACGCAGTATTATTTTCCCAGGGATTCCAACGGCAGTTCGAGGTGGACCGCTGCTACCTTATGGCCTGATAACATCTGTGTTGAAATTGATGGTCAGACGGGTAGTGGGGCCTGTGGCTATAACAGCATTTGCAGGCTCCAAGAGCGTAGGCCCGTTTGCAATTGCCCGCGAGGGTTCTCGTTGGTCGATCCGAGTAATCCGTATGGCGATTGCAAATCAAACTTCACTGGAAATTGTGTCCAAGGCGGACAAGATGAATATGCGTTGTTCCCCATCGCCGACACTGATTGGCCGAATAATGATTACGAGCAAATAAGTCCGAGCACAGAAGATGGATGCCGAAATGCTTGCATGGATGATTGTTTATGCGCGGCCTCCATTTACAGAGCCGAAACATGCTGGAAAAAGAAGCTTCCGCTATCTAACGGAAGAGTCAACAACAATTTGGGTGTTACGGCCTTTCTCAAGCTTGGAAAAGGCGACTTTCCACTAGTCAATCCCAATCATCCATCTATTGATGACAAGCCGAAAAACGACAGACGAGCCTTGGTTCTGGTCGGATCAGTCCTTTTAGGCACTTCAGCTTTCATCAACATACTATTCATTAGTGCGGCCTGTCTCGGTTTTTTTCTCATATACAAGAAAAAGCTATGGGTTCTCAATCCAGCTCGTGAGGCTGATTCAGGAACGAGTTTACGCTGTTTTAGGTACAAAGAACTTGTGCAGGCTACCGATGGGTTTAAAGAAGAAGTTGGTAGGGGCGCTTTTGGAATTGTGTACAAAGGGGTGGTGTCAATGGGCGGAGAACGCATAGTTGCCGTGAAAAAACTGGATAGAGTGGCTCAAGATTCCGAGAAGGAATTTAGAACGGAAGTGAACGTGATTGGCCAGACCCATCACAAGAATTTGGTCCCACTGGTTGGGTTTTGTGACCAAGGACCTCATCGATTACTAGTATACGAGTACATGAGCAATGGCACGCTAGCTGGATTTCTTTTCAGGGATATGAAGCCGAGCTGGAGCCAGAGGACTCAAATAGCATTCGGTGTTGCAAGGGGGCTAACATATTTGCACGAAGAATGCAGCACGCAAATCATCCATTGTGATATAAAGCCTCAGAACATACTTCTCGACGAGTATTTCAACGCTCGGATATCGGATTTCGGGTTGGCTAAGCTTCTGATGATGAATCAGAGCCACACACAAACAAACATCAGAGGCACAAAGGGGTATGTTGCTCCCGAATGGTTTAGGAACATGAAGATCACCGTGAAAGTCGATGTCTATAGTTTTGGAGTGTTGCTGTTAGAGATCGTTTCGTGCAGGAAAAGCGTGGAGGATATGGAGTTTGGTGGAGAAAATCCAATTCTGACCGATTGGGTTTGGGACTGCTTTGTCGGGGGAAGGTTGGATGCTTTGGTGGACAATGATGCCGACGCATTAAGCAATAGGAATACTCTTGAGAGGTTTGTGAGGGTTGGGCTTTGGTGCATTCAAGAAGATGCATCTTTGAGGCCAACTATGAGGAGAGTCTTTCAGATGCTTGAAGGAAGTGTTGAAGTTGGGGTGCCCCCATGTCCACATCCTATCGATTTGACTACTTGATATGTGCATTCTAGACAACTTTTTTTTTCAGTTAATGAATGTGAAGGAGTGAGGAGGATCCACCAGGTCAGCTATCTCTGGACCGCTTTAATTTGTTTGAAACTGTTGTTTTTCTTTTTTGCTGTAATGTAATGTTTAATCCAGAAACTGAATTTCTATGTAATTTTCTTGGCAGTTTGTTGTAGTTAAGTTTATTTGCTCTACATCCTCTACTTAAGTTCATTAGGTGTTTGCTGAAACTCTATATCTAGTCTCTGTACTTATCAAGGGTTAAGTAAGTTTGAGCATGACTCCAAAAAGTTTTGAAGGCTAAGGATATTTAAATAAAAGGAGTAGAGAGTCGCCTGGAAATAATAAAACGAAAAATGAGATGGAAAGCATGACTGTGTATCGCCCCTCCCGGTTTGCTTGAGTACACTTTTATTTTTTGCCTCTCGTTCAGTCACCATCCGTCTCTTCATATTAGGTTGTGCAAAGTTTTTATCGCGCCTCTTCATAAGTGTGTTTCTGTTAGGATCTGAATTATTTGTAATTTTTCTATAATTTTAGTATTTAAATATGAATTTGTTTAGGCATGAAACTGGAGAATTGTATACTTGGTGGAGGAAGAAGATGATAGGTTGATAAGGAGAGGAGAGAGAAATTAGGATGAACATGAATTTGTTGTAATTGCTTGCCCCCTACGCTTGTTCCATTCCTTCAATTAAGCATACTGTTTTGGGACCACTATTAATTAAATTACATAAACACCCCTTTAACTGGGTTCAAACCAAAATATTAAGGCTATTTAAATAACTTGGCCCAACTATATTATTCCATTCTTTTGCACTCCTCGGTCCAGCAGCTTAGTCCAAAACCGGCCCAATTCCTGTTGGCTTGCTACCCGACCCGTTTTTATCCTTTCCCTCAAAACCGTTTGGTCCCATACCCGATTCCCCAATTCCAATCTTCATCCCCAAATTAGGGTTCGCGATCTCTTTCCTTCCTCCCTCACATTCAATTAGGTCCATGACAATTCTCCCTTCATCTGTTGATCCTTGACCCCAAGGATCAAAATTTGGGAATTTTCGTTTGATAAATTTCTCCTCTTCCCAAGTAGCATCGGTGGGTGCCGAATTAACCCACTGAATCAAAACCTGCGATACTGTTTCCCCGCCGTGGTCAACACTCCGAGTTCCAAGTACTGCTAGCGGGGCAATCTGAAACTCCCCCTCAGGATTGGTGGTCGGCGATTTCGTGGTGATCTGCACATCGGAACTGACCTTCTTCTTGAGCAAAGACACGTGGAAAACAGGGTGAATGCGCGAATCCTCAGGCAAATCAAGCCGGTAAGCTACTGTTCCCACCTTTTCCATTATGGTATATGGCCCGTAGTATTTAGAAGAGAGCTTTAAATTCTTTCTGGTTGAAATAGAACTCTGTCGAAATGGTTGCAATTTTAGAAAAACTTGGTCTCCTACCTCAAAGTTGCGCTCTTGTCTGTGTTTGTCTGCATACATTTTCATCCTGTGCTGTGCATGTAATAGATTTTCCTTGAGAATTCTGGTAGCCCATTCCCCCTGAAGCATAGCTTGTTTCACTTCCTCATTCTGAGTGCTCATGTAGGTGCCTATAGCTGAAATAGGTGGTGCATAGCCATATAGTGCCTCAAAAGGTGTTGTTTTGAGGCTGGTATGATAATTGGTGTTATACCAAAACTCAGCTAGAGCCAGCCATTTAATCCAGCCTCTAGGATTGTGGTGTACCATACACTTTAGATAATTTTCTAAACACTGATTGACCCTCTCTGTCTGACCATCAGTTTGTGGATGGTAAGCAGTAGACATGTTCAGTTGCACTCCCAAAATTTTAAACAGCTCCCTCCAAAAATTACTAGTGAAAATTTTATCCTTGTTAGAAATGATGTGTAAAGGCAATCCATGTAGTTTGTAAACAGTGTCCAGGAAATGATTAGCTAGAGATTGAGCAGTGTAGGGATGGGATAGGGCAGAAAAATGTGCATATTTTGTCAACCTATCAACCACTACAAGTATGACATTCTTCCCATTAGATTTAGGAAACCCCTCAATGAAGTCCATAGAAATATGGCTCCATGCTTGATCAGGAACAGGCAGTGGTTGAAGCAAACCTGGGTAAACCCCATGGTCAGGCTTGTTCTTCTGACACACCTCACAACCTTTGACCTACTGCAAGATGTCAGCCTTCATGTTAGGCCAATAAAAATTGCTTTTTTCCCTCATATATGTGCCTTTCTCCCCTGAATGTCCTCCATAAGCTGAGTTGTGCATTGCCTGTAAAATTACCTTCCTCAGATCTGTGTCTTTTCCCACACATACCCTGCCTTTGTATCTGATTAGGTCCCCAATGAGAGTAAACTTTGGGAAAGCAGCACTGTCAATAGATTTGGCTGTTAAGATGTTTTGAAAACTGTCATCCTTTGTATAACTCTTAACCACTTCTCTCATCCAAGTAGGAGTAATAGTAGTTATAGCTGAGCAAGTATCTTCAGTAGCATCCCTCCTTGATAAAGCATCAACCACTTTATTCTCCTTTCCCTTTTTGTAAAGTATCTCATAGTCTAACCCAAGCAATTTGGTTATCCACTTCTGCTGAATTGGGGTGATTACCTTTTGGTCCAATAAGTGTCTGAGAGCCTGTTGGTCTGTTTTGATTAAGAATTTATGGCCATGTAGATAGTGTCTCCACCTTTGCACAGCCATAAGCACTGCTAAAGATTCCCTCTCATAAACTGATAAGGCTTGGTTCCTAGGGCATAGCATTTTGCTCATGAAAGCTATAGGTTTCCCTTCTTGCATTAGAACTGATCCCACTCCCTTACCACTGGCATCTGTTTCTAGAACAAATTGTTTGGAAAAATCAGGTAGAGCCAAAACAGGAGCTGTGACCATAGCCTACTTAAGAGATTCAAAAGCTAGTTGAGCTTCCTCTCCCGACCCAAACTTATCCTTTTTCAGCAAGTTAGTTAGAGGCCTGCATATGACACCATAATTCTTAATAAACTTCCTATAATAACCTGTCAAACCCAAGAACCCTCTAAGTTGTTTCAATGTCTTTGGTACTGGCCAAGATACCATGCTGCTAATCTTTTTAGGGTCAGTTGCTACTCCAGCCTTGGATATTATGTGCCCTAAGTACTCCACCTCCTCCTTTCCAAAACTGCATTTACTACTCTTTGCATAGAGCTTGTTATCCCTTAACAACAACAGTACTTCCTCTAAGTGTCTCAAGTGTTCCTCCCAACCTTTGCTATATATCAGAATATCATCAAAGAACACCAGCACACTCTTCCTCAGCTGTTTCCTGAAAACTTGGTTCATGAGAGACTGAAAAGTAGCAGGAGCATTACACAATCCAAAAGGCATGACAAGGAACTCATAGTGGCCATTGTGAGTACTGAAAGCAGTCAAGTATCTATGTTCTGGTTTCATTAGAATCTGGAAGTAACCACTCCTTAAATCAATCTTTGAAAAATATCTGGTCCCATACAACTCATCTAGCAACTCATCAATCACAGGAATAGGGTAATCATGTTTTACAGTAAGACCGTTCAAATACCTATAATCAACACACATCCTCCAAGTGGCATCCTTCTTTTTTACTAAAATCACAGGGGATGCAAAAGGGCTCTTACTGTCTTGTATAATCCCTGATTCCAACATTTCTCTAACCAGCTTCTCAATCTCTTCCTTGTGGTGGTGGGTAATTCTGTAGGGAACCCGATGTTTGGGAATACTACCTGGCTTCAAAATTATATGATGTTCAATACCTCTACCTGGAGGTAATTCCTTGGGCTCTTCAAATACATCCTGATATTTTGTCAATAGGGAAGTTAACTTTGAATTTGGAACATGATCTGTTTTTTCCATAGTTACCCAATACATCTCCTCAATCTGAGCACATCTCTCCTCATGAACCATTTCATATGATGAGTGTCCAGAAATAAATTTGCATTCTGTTGTAGAGGTAAAGGCCTGAATTTTCACCTTCTTATTTCCCAGGGTAACTGTGAAGGTCATGTGAGTGTAATCCAGCTCAATAGGAGTGCAAGATTTTAGCCAATCCCCTCCCAATATCAGATCATAGCCTTCATTCTGCAACAACCTCAGTGAGTAACAAAAGCCTTGACCCCTGCATTTCCCATTTGAATCCATTAACCCCTTGTGCACTTACCATCTTCTGACCATTGGCAACTTTAACCAAAATAGGTTTCACTGTGCAAAGTTCACACCCTAGTCTCTTAGCAGTGTTCTCTTGTATGAAACTCAGGGTACTACCTGAGTCAATTAAGATGTGAAGCTTGTGTTCACCAGCTTGCCCTAGTACCCTCATAGTAGTGATCCCCTCTTCCCCTGTCAAAGCATTAATGGACATCTGTACCTCCTCCATTTCCTCAGAATTGTTGGGTGGTTCAGGCTCTAAACTGTTCAGGTAAGAGAACTCTTCTTCCTCAGTCATTATCATGTAACTGATTCTATTCTTGCATCTGTGTCCTGGCATGAACCTCTCATCACAATTATAACACAACCCCTTCTCCCTCCTGGCAGCCATTTCCCCTGATGTCAGCAATTTGGTGGGTGGTTTCTGATTAGATGTAGGTACTGCTCTTGTTGGCATAGATTCTGCATTTTTGATAGCTTGGTAATTAGTGTATCTGGGACCCCCTCTTAGTTTTTTTGTGATAGCCTCTAGGGTGATCAACTGGTTCCTGCCCAAATCAATTGCATGTTGGAGTGATGTAAGTTCAAACATATTGATGAAAGCTTGTACCTCCTCTGACAGCCCACTGATGAAACTAGCCACAAAATAGTCCTCTGTATACCCTTGGTTAAGGAGCAGCATACAAGCCTTAAGTTCCTCAAATTTCTCCACATAGTCCATATAAGAGCCTGTGTGTTTTAACTTATTGAACACTGCAATTATTTTGGTTTCTTTAAGTTGTTCATCTGGCAGAAATAACATCCAAGAACTGAGCCCATGAAATTTTCCCTTGAGGATTAAAATTTTGGTACCATTGGGATGCCTTTCCCTCAAAGTGCATAGCAGCCATTGTCACCTTCTGAGAATCAGTCATAAGGGGTGCTAGTTTGAAGTACCCATTGCACTTTAATATCCAGGATCTGGGCTGTGTCCCATCAAAGTGTGGAAAATCTATTTTAGGCATGGACTGTGTGTTGTGAGTACCTGAATATTTAGTTTGTTGCTTAGACCTGTTGCTTGTGTTTGAACTGTATCCTTTCTCATTGGCAGGTGTGGAGAAGGGCCTGCCCAAGATTGACTCCCCTTCAGCCTGGATTTTACTTTTATCTGGATTAAGAATCTGCATCTGGATGGATGTTAAAGCAGCAGTGAGGTGTTCCAATTTGCTGGTAAGGTTTTGGGTTTGTTCCATGATGTCAGACTTGATAGTTGTGATTTGGGCCCGGGTTTCTGAATTAATATCTGATATTTGTTCTTGTAACTTTATTTCAGCAGCTTCTCTTTTCTGGGCTTCTGTCTGGAGAATTTGGTCCAGCCGTTTTTGAGCTTCTTGGAGGTCTTTGAAGCGGGTGACTTCAGCCATGTCCGAGGATCTGTAGCTCTGGTGCCAATTGTTAGGATCTGAATTATTTGTAATTTTTCTATAATTTTAGTATTTAAATATGAATTTGTTTAGGCATGAAACTGGAGAATTGTATACTTGGTGGAGGAAGAAGATGATAGGTTGATAGGGAGAGGAGAGAGAAATCAGGATGAACATGAATTTGTTGTAATTGCTTGCCCCCTACGCCTGTTCCATTCCTTCATCTAAGCATACAGTTTTGGGACCACTATTAATTAAATTACATAAACACCCCTTTAATTGGGTTCAAACCGAAATATTAAGGCCTATTTAAATAACTTGGCCCAACTATATTATTCCATTCTTTTGCACTCCTCGGTCCAGCAGCTTAGTCCAAAACCGGCCCAATTCCTGTTGGCTTCCTACCCGACCCATTTTTATCTTTTCCCTAAAAACCGTTTGGTCCCATACCCGATTCCCCAATTCCAATCATCATCCCCAAATTATGGTTCGCGATCTCTTTCCTTCCTCCCTCACATTCAATTAGGTCCATGACAGTTTCCTCATAATCAGGTGAAGGAAAATAGCTACTGATGTAATTATTATAACTTAAACGTACTGAAAAGGTAGTTGCCATGATCTATCTTTAAAGGTTCAAGGGCATTCATTACCCAAGTAATCACCCAGAGTCAAATCTTTTTTCCTCGAGGCATAACCACCATAAAAACTACAATAGTACCAGTCACTTATTGTGGCTTCAAAAAAATTCAGCAAGCTGTCTCATATTAATGCATTCAACAATTTTCTTTTCATAATTTTAAGTTCGGTAGAAAAGTCAAATCACCATACGATAATAACCATTTAAGATGGTGAGGACATATTTGAAGTACAATCAAATGAAGTAAATTTAAGATAGACATTAATAGATAGTCAATCTTATGATTAGTTGTATCTCATATATATGGTAGGTTTATATTGTATCGTGTAAATTATCTAGATTAGTGGTTCTCTTGAGATGTATTTATGTACGCTCTTACGATGATTAGAACAACCGATTACATTCCTTTATGGTATCAAGAGACTAGGGTTTTCTTCTTTCTTTTCCGCTGCGCCCTAGCCGTTCTCTCATCTGTTCACCTTTCCTGATCTTCTTCGTCTTTCTCTTCCGATGATGGGTGCCAAGGCTGGCTTTCATCCTGCCCTTGCCGTTTCCAATATCAAGAATCACATCTCGATTGTTCTCGAATTGGAGAATGTCCAGTACGCGACGTGAGCGGAGTTGTTCAAAATCCATGCCCGTTCTCATCGGGTCCTTCACCATATCATACCACCGACACCGCCCCTTCATGCTCCAGCGTCCGACGAGGACAAAGAATTGTGGCTCACCCTCGATGCCACGGTTCTTCAGTGGATTTACGCAATCATATCTCACGATCTCCTCCATACTATTTTGCTTCCCGACTCCACGGTTGAGCAGGCCTGCACGCGCCTTCACGGAATTTTCTAGGATAATCGTCACTCCCGGGTTGTCTCTCTCGAGCAAGAATTTTCCTCCACAACCATGGCGGATTTTCCTAGTGTCTCGGCTTATTGTCAGCGCCTCAAGGTACTTGCGAATCAATTACAGAATGTCGGGTCGCCGGTGTCGAACGATCACCTCGTGCTACAACTCGTTGCTGGACTCACAGAGGCGTACGGAGGGGTCGCTACGCTGCTTCGACAGAGCGACCCATTGCCCCCATTTCATCAGGCCCGTTCGATGTTGGTTTTGGAAGAATCAGGATTGGTGAAACGCGTCGCCTCTGGTGCGGCGCTAGTGTCCGGCTCTCCGTTAGTTACTGATGTTTTGCGACCGTCTTACTCGGGCCAGCGACAGAAATAGAAACGAAAGGGCTCCCGCCCGGGTTCTCGTCCGGGACAGCAACAGCCCCAGCAGTTTCAGATTCGGCCGCCACCACCCTCTTGGCCGCAGCAGCAGTGGGCAGGCCACTCGGGTCAACCGACGTGGCCATGGCAGTGGCAATGGCCGGCTCCGCCTTGCCCGTTTCCAACGCAGTCGTGGTCTCGACCTCCGTCCAGCTCTCGTTTGCCCTCTCAACCACAGCAAACACAACCGAGCCTTCTTGGCCCACGACCTCAGGCTTATTCGGCACAGTCCGCTCCGACCCCGACAGACATTGAGGCAGCCATGTATACTTTTAGACTCACGCCTCCTGATCCAAATTGGTACATGGACACGGGGGCTACATCTCACATGACCTCGACGCAAGGTACTCTCTCGTCTTATTCCAATCTATGCATGAAACATGATATTCTTGTGGGCAATGGTCAGACTATTCTGGTTAAGGTGTTGGTCATGCTATTGTTTCTCATTCTCACCCTAAACTTAGGTTGCAAAATGTTCTTCATGCTCCAGCTATTGTTAAGAATCTAATCTCTGTTCGTAAATTCACTACCGATAATTTTGTGTCTGTTGAGTTTGACCCTTTTGGATTTTCTGTTAAGGATTTTAGGACGGGGACGTGCCTAATGAGATGTGAGAGTCGGGGGGCGCTTTATCCTGTCACAACTAGTGGGGGCGTGTCTTCCTCTGTATTTGCGGTTTTGTCGCCGACGTTGTGGCATGATCGTTTGGGCCATCCTGGCCAGTCTATTTTTGATTCTCTTCGTATGAATAAATTTATCAAATGTAATAAGCAACGCACTTCTCATGTATGTTCCTCGTGTTCTTTGGGAAAACATATTCGTTTGACATTTAAGGCCTCCAGTTCTAATTCTTTATTGCCGTTTAACATTATTCATAGTGATTTTTGGACGTCCCCTGTTTTGAGCTCATTGGGTCATCGTTATTATGTGATTTTTTTTGGATGATTTTTCGAGTTTTTTTATGGACATTTCCTTTATCTCATAAATCCCAGGTGTTTAAAGTGTTCTTGACATTTAGAGCACTAGTTCGGACACAGTTTGAACGCGATATAAAATCTTTTCAATGTAATAATTGAAGGGAAATCGATAATCAATCTTTTTGCGAGTTTGCGTCCACAAATGGGATGACTTTTCGGTTCTCATGTCCTCATACGTCTTCTCAAAACGGCAAAGCCGAGAGACAGTTTCGTACTATCAATAACATGATTCGTACCTTACTCACACATGCCAAAATACCTCCATCCTTTTGGCATCACGCTCTCCATATGGCCACTTATCTTCTCAATATTCTTCCCTGTCGACATATGTCTTATCAAACACCTCTAAGTCGTTTATATCACAAGTTTCCATCATATTACCATTTACAAGTTTTTGGGTGTTTGTGCTATCCTCTATTTCCGTCAACAACAATTCATAAACTTCTTCCCCGGTCCACACCTTGTGTCTTCCTCGGGTATCCGCAAAATCATCGGGGTTATAAGTGCTTTGACATGACTACTAATAAAATTATTATTTGTCGGCACGTCATATTTGATGAGTCCCGTTTCCCTTTCGCTGAAATAAGGTCACCACCCTCTTCTTATGACTTCCTTGATGATTCACCATCGCAGTATGTGGTTCATCACATGTTTCGTTCGCCCATTGATGGCTCGGTCTCTAATTCTTCACCTCAAATACCGCCCCCGGCACCTGTCCTGCCTCCTGCTCTTGTCGAGCCCCCACCTTCTCTTGGTCCAGTGACTCGGAGCCAGCGGGGGGTGTTTCGACCCAAGCGTCAATTTAATCTCTCTACTATGTCTAAATCTCCCTTACCTCGTAATCCTGTAGATGCCTTAAGAGACCCTAACTGGAAATCGGCCATGCAAGATGAGCTTAATGCGTTAATTGATAATAAGACGTGGGAGTTGGTTCCCCGTCCGTTAGGTGTTAATATTATTCGTTTTATGTGGATTTTCACTCATAAAATACGCGCTGATGGTTCTTTTGAGAGGCATAAAGCCCATCTTGTAGGTGATGGAAAAACTCAACAGGTGGGCGTTGATTGTGGGAAGACTTTTAGTCCGGTGGTCAAGCCAGCTACAATAAGAACTGTGCTCAGTCTAGCCCTGTCGAAGCAGTGGTCCATTCACCAACTGGATGTCAAGAATGCGTTTCTCCACGGCACCCTTGATGACACTGTGTACATGCATCAACCTCTCGGTTTCCGGGACTCCGCATCTCCTGATCATGTATGCCTCTTGAAGAAATCCTTATATGGGTTAAAACAGGCACCCCGATCTTGGAATACACGCTTCACCGATTTTGTATCCACTCTCGGCTTCTCCAGAAATGTGTCTGATCACTCCCTATTTGTGCTTCGCCAGGATGATCAGATGGCCTATTTGTTACTCTATGTCGATGACATTATCTTGACGGCCTCGTCTGACTGTCTTCGCCGGTCCATCATTTCGAGTCTGAGTTCTGAATTTGCTATGAAGGACTTGGGTCCACTACATTACTTCTTAGGTATCTTCATTACGTCTCTAGCAGAGGGTCTTTTCCTATCTCAGAGGATGTATGCGTCTGAGGTGGTTGATCGTGCAGGTATGTTATCCTGCAAGCCGTCGGCGACTCCTGTCAACACCAATCCAAAACTTGGATCTTCAGATTCACCGCCGGTGTCAGACCCTTCTTTGTATCGCAGTCTTGCCGGTGCTCTTCAGTATTTGACTTTTACCCGTCCTGATATCACGTATGCAGTACAACAAGTTTGTTTATTCATGCATGATCCTAGAGAGGTGCATATGGCTGCACTTAAGAGGATTGTTCGCTATGTTCAGGGTACCCTTGAGTTTGGGCTTCATTTATCTCCGTCGTCTGTCACATCCCTCATGGCTTTTACGGATGCTGACTGGGGTGGATGTCCCGACACCCGTCGTTTGACTTCAGGGTATTGTGTCTTCTTAGGTGATAATTTGATATCATGGTCGGCTAAGCGACAGTCGATGTTGTCTCGATCAAGTGCCGAGGCCGAATACCGGGCAGTTGCCAATGTGGTTTCTGAATCTTGTTGGCGTAACTTACTTCTTGAACTTCATTGCCCGATTCCTAATGCAACTATCGTATATTGTGATAATATTAGTACGATCTACCTCTCGGGTAATCCGGTCCAACACCAACGGACTAAACACATCGAGATGGATATTCATTTTGTTCGTGAAAAGGTTTCTCGGGGTCAAGTTCGAATTCTTCGTGTGCCTTCTCGATATCAGCTGGCGGATATTTTTACGAAGGGCCTGCCCCGTGTGTTATTTGAGGATTTTTGGTCCAATCTCCGCATTCATCGACCGCCTGCTTTGATTGCGGGGATGTAATAGATAGACAATCTTATGATTAGTTGTATCTCGTATATATGGTAAGTTTATATTGTATCGTGTAAATTACCTAGATTAGTGGTTCTCTTGAGATTTATTTATGTACGCTCTTACGATGAATAGAACAACCGATTACATTCCTTTAGACATAGAAATTGCATTCTTGTTTACTTCCCTTATTCAAACACATTTGAGCTTACACATTGTCCGTTAAGTCATCGCTTGTCATTTTTCATCTAACAAATAACTTTAATAACATAAAGTATGGTTCACTTGCATATACCTGGCGAGTTAATCATATCTTAAGGTATGCTTAAGGACCTTACGATTCTTCATTTTGTTCCGGTATACTTGAAAGGATTGCAATTATAGTTCTTCTACTAATCAACCTCTACTATGGTTCACCAACAATGCCAACCCGATAAAGTCTTCCTCCAACATTATCCAATAATATCCCAAGAAGTATTAAATATAACTTTACTAACCTCTCTTTATTACATAACTTACAATGAATTTATTAATCTTAATAAAAAAATTATTACTTCTTATAAATATAATAATAACTTCTAAATAACTATTTAATAAAGTTGAAAAAGCAAAAGAAATAAAAACTAAAATATAATTTATTATAATATAATACTAAATATACCTCATAACTTGAAATCATAAAAATATATAATAAATTATTGTGTAATTTTATATAATTATTTAATAGATTTGAAAAAGAAAACTTAAAATTATTATAAAATACTAATTCAAGTCGTTAAAAAATTATAAAGTTAAAAAATATTTAACCATGAATAGTTATTTGATATAATATATATATATATATATATATACACACACACACACACACACAGGGAACTTCTATGGTACCTTCACGGTACCATTCCTCACTTAGTGGGGTGCATTTACAACCATTAGATCAATTTTAGGTTTTTTAGATTAAGAGATCTATGGTTGTAAATGCAGGAGGGGGTGAAGGTATAGTAACTTTAAAGGCACCGTAGAGTTTTCCACACACATATATATGTTATAAATTATTGTAAAATAAATCTCAAAATATTTTTAAATTAAATAAAAATAATAAGGTGTGATTAAATTTTAAATAACTATTTCACAAATCTGAATAAAAGATACTATAAAGTAATATAAAAAACAACAAATTAAAACAAAAGTAAGAATGTTAAAAAGAGGTTTGGGTCACAGAATAAATTGAGAACTTTTGTATACAAGCATTCAGTATTATAATACAATACTAAATAAATAAATCTCAAAACATGAAATCAAAATATACATACATACATATATATATATATATATATATATATATATATATATATATATATATATATATATATATATATATATATATATAAGGTATAATAAACTCTTTTTAAATTTTTATATAATTAAATAATAAATTATAAAAATAAAAAACTTAAAAATATTATATATTAATAATATAGTTGCTAAAAATTATAAATTAATAAAAAATCATGAATAATTATTAAAAAGAATAACATAAATATTTTAAAATATTGTAAAATGAATTTCAAAATACTTTTCAATTAGATAAAAATAGTTGGTGGGCCAAAAGATTATTCAAGATAAATTTGAAAACAAAAATCTTAGAAATATTATAGAATAATAATATAAGCCATCAAAAATTATGAAATAAGTAAATAAATATTTAGTAATTATGCATAGTTAATTAATATATTTAAAATAGAAATTATGACAAAAATGTTATAAAATATTATAAAATATCATAAAATAAATCTCACACTACTTTTAAATTAGATAAAAATATAATATAGTGTAATTAACTTTAAAATAAATATAAATTATTATATTCTAGTTATGCAATTTTATAATTACTAATGTGTTGTTTTTGTTTTATTTTTTTTATAAATAATTCTTGAGAAGTTTTTAATATTTTTTTCACTAATTTTATAATACTTCTAGATTTATTTTATTTGCTTTATATATTTAATGACTTTCTAATCTTCTAATTTATTGAATAAGTATTTATAGTTTAATCATAAATTTATATATATTATTTATCTGAATTACATATTTTATATGTTTTTTCTAAATAATTATTAAGAACTTATTTGTGGGTTCTTTTATTCATTTTAAGTAATTTATAATTTTTAAGACTTGTTTTATATATTTAATTGTTGTAAATTGGATTAATTCTAATTAATTGGTACAGCGTAAATTCGTGTTAACGAATTGTATAAGTTTAATCTACGTGTCGTGTAGATAATTATAACTTTTTGAGTTTCTCAAATCCATGTATTGGTGAGTGAGAAATGGTGTTTGGAAGTTGAATGGGTGCTTTAATGCTTTAATATTTATCCCACATTGAGTTATATTCAATGTGGAAGGGAGTTTAAAAGTGTTTAACTTTTAATGAGTGGACATCAAGTGGGTCAACGGGTATTATGGGCTTTGTGTAAACGAAGCTCACGCGGGCTCTTGGACTTGGGTTCGCCAGTCCGCCTTTGGCGAAGCCGATGGCGGAGCCAAGCCCGAGCCCGGTCCAGGACCCGGACCCGGACCTCGGTTCTCGGTCCTCGGCCCTAGGGCTGGGGCTGGGACTGGGACTTGGGCCTTGGGCAATTGGTCCGAATTGAGGTGGTCCGTGTGGGGTTCAGGTTCTGACTCAACCCTGGTTTCTTTTTGAACCTACACGCACCTGAAAAGTTTTGACCGTTACGAAAATGGCTACCTGACCGTTCAGGTCAAAAGTCAGACGTTTCCAAACACATGAGTTCAAACATGCAATGTATATGCACGCTGAACTCGTCCAGGTTCATGCTGGATTATACTGACTGTTTGAATGGCTTTAATGATGTCATTAACCGGCAGTTGTAACACCTGAAACGAACCCCTATAAAAGGGTGAGACTCCTGCATTTCCGAACACACTTTCCATACACGAAAATTTCACATTCATAAAGCATACTGTTTTCTGCATTCTTATTTCTTACGTAGCTCAGACCAGTTTCAGTCCAGTTCGCCGGAGCTCTGGTATTTTACGGTGCTGTAATACCAGAGACGTTAGTCGTTTTATCTTTGGGGACGAATAGCCAAAACCGAAGGGCACTACCGGGGCTATTTCGTCTTACGGACTGAGTTTGACTCGACTCGACTCGACTAATTTTTACACATTCTGTTTTATTTGGTTTTTCCAGTTTTGTGATTTTTCATTACATACCTGTTTGTGCTCGATACCTTTTGTAATAGTTCCAACAATTGCAAGACGAAATATTTTTTTTATTTTTGTAATCTGTAATTCACCATAACTGGAAAAGGATGTCGACCTCCAGCACTCCGATCAGTTCGACCGCACCTGCCGTTACCTCCAACATTTCGACGACGACCATGACGACCACTGCCCCTGCAGCCACGAACACCACGACGATTGGCGCCTCTACGCCAAACATGAATACGAGTTAACCTGGATTTGTCCTTAACCAAGGAACACTTGATTCTCTTTTGGAGATGCTGACGAGGCACATGGCCCAGTCGAACTCATCCACAGTTTCGGCTGCTGGAACGATCCCTTTTGGGATAGGGACTTTGGTTCAAACTATGTCAGCTCCGACTGTGACCCATCCCATTGGGATGACGAGAACTTCAGTTCCAAGTTTGTTTGCAACTGCTCCCCAAACAGATTCTACTATTTTGAATACCCATTCAACGGGTTCGATGGGGACTTTTGTACCAACGATGACCGCGCTGGTGTACTTCTCACGGATCATGCCCGCGGCGGAGAAGCCTCCAAAATTCAATGGAGAAGGCTTCAAGAGGTGGCAACAAAAGATGTTATTCTACCTCAAGATGCTTGGTTTCGCTAACTTCGCGAAAGAAGACGAACCACCTATTCCGGACAAGGAAGAGACTAGTTTCCATGTTCACGCTGCCTTCGATAATTGGCACAATGGGAACTATCTGTGTAAAGGTTTTCTTTTAAGTAGCCTAGAAGATAGCCTGAGTAATGTGTACTCGGATGTAAAGACCTCCAAGAAAATCTGGGAGACACTTGAGAAGAAATACAGTTCCGACGAGGCTGGAACTAGGAAATTTGAAGTCACGAACTTCATGGACTACAAGATGGTGGACTCTCGCTCGGTTATGGAACAAGTTCAAAAGTTTCAAATGCTGGTGAATGATGTCCACGCCGAGGGGATGATTCTTCCGGATGCTTTCACGGCAGCTGTCATGATTGATAAGCTTCCACCAAACTGAAAAGACTTCAAGACGTACCTCAAACATAAACGAAAGGCGATGTCTCTTGAAGATGTTATCCAGAAGGTGCGAATTGAGTCCGAAGTTCGAGCTCAATACAAGAATTCAAAAAGTTCGGATGAACCTCGAGTAAACTTGCTTGAACGAGGAGACAACTCGAAGAAGAGGCCGCGTCCCGGCAACTCGAAGCCTAAAGCTCCTTCTTCTAAGAAGTTCGAAGGCAAATGCTACAATTACGGTTATACTGGACACATGTCTAAGGAATGCCGCAATCCAAAGCAAAAGAAGGCTAGGCCGAGCGCACACATAGCCGAGAGAGAGCTGACTAATGATGACCTCATTGCGGTTATCACTGAAGAAGCTAACATGATCGAGAACCGCGGTCAATGGTTCATCGACACTGCTGCAACCGCCCATGTGTGTGCTGATCGGAGCTTGTTCTCCAGATACCTTTCTTGTGAGGGAAGGAAGTTGAACATGGGAAATCAAGCTTCTTCGGAAGTTGCTGGTACTGGTACGGTTGTCCTCAAAATGACTTCCGGCAAGGAGATCACTCTGAATGAGGTGTTGCACGTTCCGGACATCCAGAAGAACTTAGTCTCTGATTCAATACTAGTTAGTCGTGGCTTTAGACTTGTATTTGAGGCTAATAAGTTTGTATTGTCTAAGTTTGGGACACCACTAGGTAAGGGTTACCTTACAGATGGTTTGTTCAAACTAAGTGTAATGGATATACGCCCAAAACAAGTCATTAAAAAAGTTGCTTCTGATTCCTCTTACTTGACTGTGTGCTCTAGCTTATGGCATTGTAGATTAGGTCACGTTAATCTAAATGCAATAAAACGTTTATCAAATCTCAATTTACTCAAGGTAAATGAATTTGTTAATAAAAGTAAGTGTGAAATTTGTGTGGAAGCAAAAATGACTAAATTACCGTTTAAATCGATAGAAAGGAGTACGACACCTTTAGAATTAATTCACACGGATGTATGTGATTTAAAGTTTGTGCAAACTAGAGGTGGTAAAAAGTATTTTATTACTTTTATTGACGATTGCACAAGGTACTGTTACCTTTATCTTTTAAGAGGTAAAGATGAGGCTATTGAAGCTTTCAAGAACTTCAAAAACGAAGCCGAAAATCAACTTAAATGCAAAATTAAATCTATCCGGGGTGGTAGAGGAGGGGAATACGTAGCTCCGTTTGAGGAGTTGTGCAATGAAAGTGGCATAATTCATCAAACTACAGCTCCGTACTCACCTCAATCGAACGGAGTTGCATAACGCAAGAATCGTACTTTGAAAGAGATGATGAATGCGTTGTTCATTAGTTCTGGGTTACCTCGGAACATGTGGGGGGCAGCTGTTTTAACAGCTAACTACATCCTCAATAAAATTCCACTAAAAGGAAGGGACGAAACTCCCTATGAGTTGTGGAAAGGAAGGAAACCTTCTTACAAATACCTCAAAGTGTGGGGGGTGTTTAGCGAAGGTAGAAGTGCCTCTACCGAAACACGTGACAATCGGACCCAAAACGGTTGATTGTATCTTTATTGGTTATGCACTGAATAGCAGCGCCTATCGATTTATAATCCATAGTTCGGATGTTCCAGACATGAATGTCAGAACCACTATTGAGTCAAGGAATGCAATATTCTTTGAAGATATCTATCCTTGTAAGGATAAAGCTGCGTCCAGTTCTAATACTGGTAATGCTGAAGGAACTACAAGTCAATAACTTGTGGGGGTTGAACTTAAGTCTCGTAAACGACCTGGTTCAGAACTTGAAGCTCCTACTCCAAGGAGGAGTACTCGAGCTAAAGTCGCGAAGGACTTCGGTTCTGATTATGTGGTTTTCATGTTGGATGAAGAACCAAATTCTTTGAAAGAAGCTTTCTCACGGACTGATAGTTCATTTTGGAAGGAAGCTGTACAGAGTGAGATTGATTCGATCATGCAGAACCATACTTGGATTCTGACTGACTTACCTGAAGGTTGTAAACCTTTAGGAAGTAAATTGATTCTGAAACGAAAGTTTAGAACCGATGGATCAATCGATAAGTATAAATCTCGTTTGGTTGTGAAAGGATTTCTCCAAAAGGAGGGTTATGATTTCTTTGATACATACTCTCCTGTGACGAGAATTACCTCAATTCGGGTGCTTCTAGCGATTGATGGTTTGCACAATCTAGAGATTCACCAAATGGATGTAAAAATTACCTTTCTAAATGGCGATTTAGAAGAGGGAATTTACATGAAACAACCCGAAGGTTTTGTTGAACCTGGACAAGAAAGAAAGGTGTGCAAACTGGTTAAGTCATTATATGGCTTGAAACAAGCACCTTTACAATGGCACTTGAAATTTGACGAAGTGATGATGTCAAATGGCTTCAAGATAAACGAGTGCGACAAGTGTGTCTACATTAAGAATACTAATGACAAATTTGTTATAGTATGTCTTTATGTAGATGATATGTTAATCATGGGCAGCAACCTACAAGTGATTAACGAGACGAAACTCGTGCTTAAAAGAGATTTTGACATGAATGATCTAGGAGTTGCTGACACTATTCTTGGCATAAGAATCATAAGAAATCCAGATGGAATTGTATTATCACAATCTCATTACATTAAGAAAGTGATCAAGAAGTTCAATGCACACGACAGTCTTCCAGCAAAGACACCTATGGAACTCGACGTTCACTTGAGTAAAAATAGAGGCGATCTTGTTGCTCAGAAGGACTATGCTAGGATCATTGGATGTTTGATGTACATCTCCAACTGTACAAGACCTGATCTAGCTTGCTCGGTAAACAAACTGAGTCGATATACAAGCAACCCAAGTGGAGAACACTGGAAAGCGCTTGTGAGAGTTTTGAGATACTTAAAGTATACTCTAAACTTTGGACTACATTATGGTAGATTCCCCAGGGTACTTGAAGGTTACTGTGATGCAAACTGGATATCCGACACTAAGGACTCTTTGTCTACA
>BMAC01000348.1:810394-833245 GCA_014905375.1 Phtheirospermum japonicum
AAACCCGTGCCGCCGGTAATGCTTCACTGCGACAGTCAAGCTGCTATTGGAAGGGAAAGAAGTGGTTTGTATAACCGTAAGTCTCTACATAATCGTTGGAGATATAACACCGTGAGACTTCTGTTATCGAGTGGGATTATCTCAGTTGACTACGTAAGGTCGATAGATAATCTAGCGGATCCATTCACTAAGAACATAGCTCGAGATCAGATGTACAAGTTGCTTGAAGGAATGAGAGTGAAATCCACATCTTAAAGAAGATTGTAGTGGAAACCCAACCATGATGAGTGGAGATCCCACAAACTTGGTTCAATGGAAAAACTAAATTGCAAAGGTCTGGGTAAGTAAAACACTACGACCCTATTCCTTAACGCAAAAGTAGAGTTTATAATATGCCACGTGGTGAGGTTAAATCTCTGATTTTTAATGATTCTTGTGTAGGTGTTTGACTTGAGCATGACAGAATGCTGATTTGAAAAATCACCTATGTAAGCGAGAATTGAGGGCCGCTTCTACTGAAACTTATGAATCCAAAAAAATTGTCCATGGCCAGAAACGGACACAAACGTGAGAACGGAAGAATTCTGAAACCTTAGTGAGTTGGTACTATTGTCTAGTATACACAAAGGGGAATAGTTTGAGAATTATATTCACTAATCCGCCGGTATGCTCGGTAGTATTAACTAAGGAGGGTTCAAGGGCACAAGCCACCTATCCCTATTTTCTGTTGTCTCTTAAGGACTGAGTTATATATTTGCCTTCATGCATTACGTTTTTGGAGTTTCTCACTCATGTGGGGGATTGTTGTAAATTGGATTAATTCTAATTAATTGGTACAGCGTAAATTCGTGTTAACGAATTGTATAAGCTTAATCTACGTGTCGTGTAGATAATTATAGTTTTTTGAATTTCTCAAATCCATTTATTGGTGAGTGAGAAATGGTGTTTGGAAGTTGAATGGGTGCTTTAATGCTTTAATATTTATCCCACATTGAATTATATTCAATGTGGAAGAGAGTTTAAAAGTGTTTAACTTTTAATGAGTGGACATCAAGTGGGCCAACGGGTATTATGGGCTTTGTGTAAACGAAGCTCACGCGGGCTCTTGGACTTGGGTTCTCCAGTCCGCCATCGGCGAAGCCGATGGCGGAGTCGAGCCCGGTCCCGGACCCGGACCTCGGTCCTCGGTTCTGGGCCCTGGGCCTGGGACTTGGGACTTGGGTCTTGGGTCTTCAAACATGCAATGTATCTGCACGCTGAACTCGTCCAGGTTCATGCTGGATGATACTGACTGTTTGAATGGCTTTAATGATGTCATTAACTGGCAGCCACACATTCATAAAGCATACTGTTTTCTGCATTCTTATTTCGTACGTAGCTCAGACCAGTTTCAGTCCAGTTCGCCGGAACTCTGGTATTTTACGGTGCTGTAATACCAGAGACGTTAGTCGTTTTATTTTTGGGGACGAATAGCCAAAATCGAAGGGCACTACCGGGGCTATTTCGTCTTGCGGATTGAGTTCGACTCGACTCGACTAATTTTTACATATTCTGTTTTATTTGGTTTTTCCAGTTTTGTGATTTTTCATTACATACCTGTTTGTGCTGGATACCTTTTGTAATAGTTCCAACATCATATATATCGGACTGTTTGTAGAAAGTATAATAAACTTCATAATTAGAGTTTCAAATAATATAATAAGTTACGAAAACTTATAATTAAGAAATTACAATATAATTTTAATATTTACTTATAAATTACTAATAAAGATAATCTAAACATGTAAATAAATTTTATTTGGTAAGGATATCTTATATGGATCTCATGTTCAATGGTAGATATATATGGTACGATATTTTAAAATGATAATTTTATATTAGTTCGAAACACCGGTAAAATATTAATATTATAATTTAATATCACTAATAATTAGTATTTTAATTTTTAAAATGTTATATTTCTTTTGAATTACACGTGCCTTTTTTTTTTTTTTTTTGTCAAAAAGTTATACAAAGTGTAATTTTAATTTTCGTTAACTTACCGGTCAACTTTATGTCAAATATCAAAAAATAAAGAATTGAAAATGATTGAATATATAAATTATAGATTATATTTTGAAGCCTTTTAAGAAAAGTCTAGAGGTGAACACGACTCGACCCGAGCTCACTATAATAAAGAAAGAAGGTTAGTCGGTTCAATATTTAACAGGGTTAACCGTGTGGGGTTTCTCTAATCGACAACTGTCGTTGAAGCAACGAAAGAGTAGTCTCGGTCCACGCTCGCATACTCTTCGCATGTCAAAAAAGGTCTTATTAGTCCACGCTCGTGTATGTCTCATTCACACTGAGCACCTGACCGTAAACAAGAAATCATGCATTGATCATCATCACCATTAAGATAAGACAGTTCGTACTGTAACTAATTAATTTCTTTGATATCTCCATTTTCTATTTTTGGCCATAATTCCCTGCAATGTCTCATTATCATCCCCTCTTGCTCCTCACAACACTAATAACCCTCTCCCCATTTCCTACTCTCTCCCAAATAACCATCACTGGAGACATATCCATTGGGTCCTCCATCACAGCTGCACAAAACTCCACATCATGGCTTTCCCCCTCCGGAGACTTCGCGTTCGGCTTCCAACAGCTTCAGAACGACACCAATCTCTTCGTGCTCGCCATATGGTTCGCTAAAATCCCCGATAGGACTATTGTCTGGTTCGAAAGGAGCAGCTATCCAGTGCCACGTGGCTCCATCCTACGGCTAGATGCTGCCAACGGCCTCGTCCTCCGTGATCCTCGGGGCAGGCTGCTGTACAACACCACAGACGACGGTCAATCGCATGTAGCTTATGGCTACATGAATGACACTGGGAATCTTGTCCTTTCACGAAGCGATTCGACTACTTTGTGGCAGAGTTTTGACCATCCAGCTGATACCATACTGCCAACGCAGATGATCCCGATTCGCGGCATGCTCATCTCTCGAAAGACGCAAACCAATTTCTCCCAAGGAAGATTCTACGCCAGAGTACTCAACGGATCCGGCGATTTCGTCCTCAGCACGAAGAGCGTGCCTTCGAATACAGATTACGATGATGAATATTATAACAGTCAGACCTCTGCGATGAACTCGTCGAATCCCGGTGATCACTTGGTGTTCAACGAAAGAGGTTCCATCGCCGTTGTGACGAGGAACGGAGAGCAACATATTATTAGTTCTCGTTCGATTCCTTTGGTTTCGGATTTTTATTACAGGGCCACTATTGATTTCGACGGCGTTTTTACGCAGTATTACTTTCCTAAGGATTTCGACAGCAGTTCGCGGTGGACTGCTGCTACTTTCTTGCCTGATAACGTTTGTGCTATTGATGGCGGTACGGGAAGCGGGGCCTGTGGCTATAACAGCATTTGCAGGCTCCAAGAGAGTAGGCCCGTTTGCGAGTGCCCACAAGGGTTCTCGTTGGTCGACTCGAGTAATCCGTATGGCGATTGCGAATCAAACTTCACTGTGAATTGTATCCGAGGCGGACAAGATGAATATGCGTTGTTGCCTATGGACGACACTGTTTGGGTGAATAATGATTACGAACAAATAAATCCGAGCACAAAAGATGAATGCAGGAATGCTTGTATGAGCGATTGTTTATGCGCGGCCTCCATTTACGCAGACGAAAGATGCTGGAAAAAGAAGCTTCCGTTGTCTAACGGAAGAGTCGACACCAATTTGGGTGCTACGACCTTTCTCAAGATTGGAAAAGGCCACTTTCCGATAGTCAATCCCACTCAACATATTATTGATGACAAACCGAAAAACAACATGCTGGCGTTAGTTCTCGTCGGATCAGTCCTTTTGGGCACCTCAGCTTTCATCAACTTACTATTCATCAGTGCAGCGTGTCTCAGTTTTTTCCTCATATACAAGAAAAGGCTATGGGTTGTCAATCCGGCTCGTGAGGCTAACTCAGCAACAAGCTTACGTTTTTTTAGCTACAAAGAACTTGTGCAGGCTACTGATGGGTTTAAAGAAGAAGTTGGAAGGGGTGCTTTCGGGATAGTCTACAAAGGGGTGGTGTCGATAGGCGGAGAACACGTAGTTGCCGTGAAAAAGCTCGATAGAGTGGCTCAAGATGATACTGAGAAGGAATTTAGAACAGAAGTGAATGTGATTGGCCAGACCCATCACAAGAATTTGGTCCCTCTGATTGGTTTTTGTGACCAAGGGCCTCATCGGTTACTAGTATACGAATACATGAGCAACTGGACCCTAGCCGGATTTCTTTTCAGGGATATGAAGCCTAGCTGGAGCCAAAGGACTCAAATAGCATTAGGTGTTGCAAGGGGACTAACATATTTGCACGAAGAATGCTGCACGCAAATCATCCATTGTGACATAAAGCCACAAAACATACTTCTCGATGAGTATTTAAATGCTCGGATATCGGATTTTGGGTTGGCTAAGCTTCTGATGATGAATCAGAGCCACACACTCACAAATATCAGAGGCACAAAGGGATATGTTGCTCCGGAATGGTTTAGGAACAAGAAGATCACTGTGAAAGTCGATGTCTATAGTTTTGGAGTGTTGCTGTTAGAGATCGTTGCGTGCAGGAAAAGCGTGGAGGATATGGAGTTTGGTGGAGAAAATCCGATTTTGACGGATTGGGTATGGGATTGCTTTGTTGAGGGAAGGCTGGATGCATTGGTGGAGAACGATGCTGAGGCGTTGAGGGATGGGCAAACTTTTGAGAGGTTTGTGAGGGTTGGGATTTGGTGCATTCAAGAAGATGCATCTTTGAGGCCAACTATGAGGAGAGTGTTTCAGATGCTTGAAGGAAGCTTTGAAGTTGGGGTGCCCCCATGTCCATATCCTATCAATTCGACTGTTTGAGAAGTGAAGCTATCTGTGTATATCTAGAGCTAGACCGCTTTAATTTGCTTAAGACTGTTGCTTTTCATTTGGAGTAATGAAATCTTTAATTAGAAACTGGATTTTCATGTAATTTTCTTGGCAATTTTTTGTACTTGAATTAACTTGCTCTACTTAAGTTGATTAATTAGGGGTTTGGTGAAACTCTTTCTGGTCTTTTTACTTAACAAGAAGATTGCAAAAAATCTTATCAAGAATTAATTAAGTTTACGCATGCATGAGGCATCAAACGATGAACATTTAATCAACACCAAAAATATCTCGGTAACCTTTGATCTTAATAGAGGTGAAGGGTTATTAGAGGAAGTGACTGAAGTTGTACGTAGTTGGTACGTGTTGGAAAAGGTTGGATCGATGCAGCAGTGGCGAAAGGTGAAAATTATAAAAGCTGAAAATGTTTTTTTTTAAGGTATAATTTTTTTCCCCCTCAATGTATGTAATTTTTTTCACTTTGCCCCCGATGTATTTTTTTGTTTCACATTGTCCCCTGATGTACAATAATTTTCGACGTTGCCCCCCAATTTTATTTCCGGCAGAATATTCCTTCTATATTCCATAGAATGGCAGTTGGGGGGCAAAGTGAAAGAATCTTATAATTTGGGGGGTAAAGTGCAAAAAAAGATTATAGTTTGGGGGGCAAATTAAAATAATATAAATATCAAAAATTTTGTTTTAAAATTTTATATTTGAAAAAGATATATAATATTTATCTTATACTCACACACACACACACAAATTTGTCAATACAATTCCAAATTTAAAAAAAAAAATCATAAATTTTTCAATTAATATTTATAATTTACTAAATATAAATATTGTCAATACATTTTTTATATTATTAATTATTAAACACATGACTAAGTATTATGTAAATTCTTATGATACGAAAAATAAAATTATCATTCGATATTATTATTTGTATAAAAAGTGTGATTGAATACTATATTAATCATGAGTACATTAATTATTATATAAGATTATAATTATCGAATGATTAATTTTATTTTTTGTATCACAATATTATGATGCATATATGCAATACACCTTTATTTTATTTTGTTCAATCATAATACATAATAATATATTATTATGTTACTTAGCCTAATTTTTACATATTCCCTCCGTTTTTTAATAAGTGTCATTTTAGAGTTTTTATTCAAAATTAAGGACCATAATATTTGACTAATATATACTCAATCAATTAATAATATTCTCCTATAATTACTTCCATTCTTTCACTTTAATTATTCTATTACCATTAACTTGTTCATATTTCTTAAAATAAGTGGGGATAAAATTGGAATAAAGTGGTAAAAAAATTCTAAAACGACACTTAATTTGTAATAAAATTGAATCTCTAAAATGACACTTATTTTAAAATTGAGGGAGTAATACTTAGTCATGTGTTTCATATTTAATAATATAAAAGATGTATTGAAAATATTTATATTTAGAAAATTATAAATATTGATTGGAAATTTATGAGTTTTTTTTAATTGAAATTGTATTGACAACTTTGTGTGTGTGAGAGTATAAGATAAAAATTATATATCTTTTCCAAATATAAAATTTAAAAAGAAATTTAATATTTATATTATTTTAATTTGCCCCCAAATTATAAGATTTTTTTGTACTTTACCCCCCAAACTATAAGATTCTTTCACTTTTCCCCCAGATGCCCGTCGATGGATTCTAGAAGGAATATTCATCGGAAATAAAGTTTGGGGGCAACGTCGAAAATAATTGTACATCAGGGGGTAAAGTGGAACAAAAAATACTTTAGAGGGTAAAGTGAAAAAAACTGCATACATTGGTGGGAAAAAAAAAATTCCCTTTTTTTAATTAAAAGTTAGCCATGTCTATACATATACTGAGTGTAACCCTAATGAGCCCTAAACGGGTGTGACAACTACTAAACGTACGAATACATGACAGCGGACAAAAAATTAGATAAGACCGTTGTTCTAAAAACCGGATCAATCATTGAACCAATAATGTTATAGGTTTAGTGGTTCATAGGTCCAACCGATTTTAATTTATATATATATATACTAGTTTAACACCCATGTATTACACGGGATTTATAAAAAAATTAAATACAAAAAATATTTGTAAAAATTATAAAGTTTTAAATTCGAAATAAAATATTAAAAGGATGTGTTCCCGTTCCATGTTCATTTAATTAGTTATTATAATTATTAGTTAATATTATATTTATATTAAATTAGTTAATAATTATATTTACATACTTATAAAAATTCAAAATATGTCACATTATCCATCCGTCTCTAAWCTATTAATTAATTATTATTAACTCATTTTATATTTTTATGTTTAGATTAATTTTGTTAATAATTATAGTTACATACTTTGAAAAATTCAAAAGGTGTCATACTCTCAAGTATTCTCGCATTGTGCCATTGTTTAATAAATATTAATTAATTATTATTATATAATTTTATATTTTTATATTTAGATTGAATCAATTACTAATATTTAGTTATAGACTCTAATTATTACTAATATATCATAATTTCCCTATACAGAATATTTAAAATTTCAAAAGTAAATTATTTCAAGTTTTATTATAAATATAATTTATTTAATTATTTTCATAAATACATTTTTTTTGTAATTAAAATTATCTCATATGTAATTTATCTTTTAATTAAAATAATTAATTTAGATTTTTTTTATTAATTATATATGACTTATTTATATTTTATATTAGGAGTATAAAAGAAAATTATTGAATTAGAAAAAAATAATAAAAGAAAATTATTAAGTAAGGCTAAATATATAAAAATTAAATATTAAATTAGTCAATATACAATAAAATAAAAATATTAATTAGGTATATATTTGACTGGATGACACATAAGCAACTGAAGTACTAAATTTTTTAATTATCCAAGCGAATCATCCGAATTAGACACATAGATTATGAGGATTTTGCATTAATATATACTTGTTTAACACCCGTGTATTACACGGGACTTATCAAAAGATAAATATAAAAAATGTTTGTGATAATTACAGAATTTTAATTTAAAATAAAAAAAATTAAAATAATATATTCTCAACCCATGTCATATACATGTATAATATACTTATTAATTACCATAAATATTAAATAATTTTGTATTTGATGTTTAAGTTAAATTCATTAATAATCTTAGTTACATACTTACAGAAATTCTAAAGGTGTCACATTCTAAACCCGTGTCTAATATCTATTTTATTAATTATTCTTATTAAATCATTTTATATATTAATATTTAGAATAAACTCGTTAATAGTTATTAGTTACATACTTTGAGATATTAAAAAGATGTCATACTCTCAACCCGTGTCACATTGTACTGTTGTTTAATCAATGTTTATTAATTATTAGTATATAAAATATTTTTATGTTTAGATTGAATACATTACTAATATTTAGTTACATACTTAGGGAATTATAAATAAATCATATCTTTACCTATATAGAATATTTGAAACACCAAAAATAAAATTATTTTAAAGTTTATTATCAATAATACTTATTTAATTATTTTTATAATAAAGTTTTTTTTTGTATTTAATATTATTTAATATGTAGTTTGTCTTTAACAGTACGAGAAAACTGATTGCATACGAATTTATGAAAACGAACGAACGTATCAAAAAATTTTGATTTAGCCCGTAACGGATAGATCCAGGAAAACCTCGAGAAATCATCAACAAAAACCACATAATACCTATAATCATCAGAAGTAAAAAAAAGGCGTAGGGGCCCACAAGTTGCAATGAATCAAATCAAGCACGGCGGTTGCACATTTCTCATTTAAATTGAAGGATAAACGTTTGCTTTTGGCCATTTGACAAGAAGAACATATGCCAAGGTCTGGTAATAAAGAAGAAACACACAAATGTCCTAGTTTATTTAAAAGAGAAATGACACTCGATGGGACATTTTCCAAATGTAAATGCCAAGTAGCAAAACTTGCTTTCAAGGTTTTATGACGAAGAGCGGCGACCAAAGCTGGAATGCCACGATGAAGAACATATAGCCCCTTTTTCACATCTGCCCCGAGCCAGAATTCTTTTGGTCACCCGATTCTTAATTTCAAAAGATGTGTCAGAGAAGAGAACATCAACAGGATAATCGAAGGTCAGTTTGCTGATGGATAACAAATTTTTCGTAATATGAGGCACAACAAGCACATCTAACAGTTTAACGTTGTCAAGCAGTGTACGCGAACCAATATGCAAAATAGATAAAGAATTGTCGTCACCAACAATAAAAGACTCATTACCAGAATAAGAATGATAGTTGTCGAGAGCAGATTGCTGATTCGTCATGTGAGCGGAAGCGTCGGAGTCTAGGTACAAATCTGGGTTCGACGAGGTGACATTGCAGGATGCATTGAACACTTAAGCCAAGTTAGCAGAAGGAACATCATTGCAGCGGTTGAGGAATTGGGGACACTTGTCAGCATAGTGCTCCCCACGACATATTTGACAGCGTGAGACATAAGGACGACAGCCATTCACGGAGTTCGAGTGTCGACAGGAATTACCACGACCCCTATTATTAGGGAATGCTCGTCCGCCAGCAGAGAGCTGACCATCGGATTGGCCACCACCCAAACTGGACCTCGGACCACCAGCGGGGTACTGTCTATACGGTGAGGTCCCTGGTCGGCCGTGAAAGCAGCAGGCGAAGCAGAAGGTCCTTTCATGGCACGAAGCATGGATTCAAACTGTTTGGCCTGATGCAGGAGATCGCAAAACGGAGGCATTGGAGTAAGAGCAAGCCGTGTGTCGGCAAACAACGTGCACTGGACTCCTGAGCCGCGCAAAAACCAATGGCCTTTGTCAAAGTCGTCGACCGGATGGTTTATCTAGGATAATTGATCACAGAGTCCCTCGAGTTTTTTGCCATAATCTTCGACAGAAGTAGCACCATGACGCAGAGATAGAAGCTCCTCACGTAACTAATGCGTGCGAGCGATGGAAGAATCAGAGAACGCGGCTTGGAAGGTGGTCCATGCAGAGTGCGTGGAGACGCAATCGATGACCTCGGACATGGCTTCGGGAGAGAGCGATGTCCAGAGGACAGAGAGAGTTTACGATCCGTCATGCGCCAAGATTGATAGGCCTGATTAGGAGACGAAACACCATCATCGGACGCCACAGAAGGAGGCGGGGCAGCTCGAACCATCGAGGAACCCTTGGAGATCGAAGCACTTGGTCATATGCATGATTTGTCGATGCCATAGGAGATGGTTGGAGGAGTCGAGCTTCACCGGAGTCATACTAATCATAGTATTGACAAGAAGGGATTCGAAAGGTGGGGCGGCCATCGCGGCGAGGGAGGAGAAAGAGAATTAGGGTTTTTGGGAGGAAGAGAGAGAAAAAGTAGTTATGAGATTTAGGTGATCGATTAGGCTGATACCATATGAATGATTTGAGAATCACCAATAATTTGGTGATTATAGGAAACTTATATTTATAGATATGTAATTACAACCATTTCCCATGATTTGAGGGAGAACGAGTAAATAAAGTAAATTAATTACTAATTACATTAAATACACTGATTATTCGGTAAATTAGTTATTTCCCTTATTAAAAACTAAAGTAGATGATGTCTAAAACGACACCACACTCTGACCACACGCTCTTCCTGGAAATAGGCAAGTCAATCAGCTTGTCTCCATCATTTCCTCACCTTAAACACGCTCAGGAAATAATTCTTTTAAAGTGTATTGCAAGAAATTGTCCAACATATTAACTTTTTCAAATTTCCAAGAAACTTACCACAGACTACAAAAAGATCATGAGATTGGAGACAAAAGCTGCCTACCATAATTGAATTAACAGCACAGTTAATCGCTACGTTTATTTTCGTAATTTATAAATTTTTATGTAACATTTTACATGTTATATTTATATATATTTTTTTAAATATTATTATTTTTTATCTTTTCAATAAATATTAAATATTAATTTACTAATTTTATCCATACTTTTATTATTTCACACTTTTAATTATTTAAATAAAATGATCATTTGATTTTTATAGTTATAACATCAACCATCTTTCTCAATTTTCGTAAAATGGTCAATTGTGACAGATAGAACGGAGACAGTACGAAATAGTGTTTGACTTAAATAGTCATTAACATATAGTATCTCCATCCGTCACATTCTATCTGTCGCAGTTGACATTTCACGGAGATTAAGAAAGACTATTGGTGTTATAATTATAGGTATCAAATGACCATAATATCTTTTTATTTAAAATAATTAAAAGTATAAAATAATAAAGGTAGGTATAAAAGCAGTAAAATATTTTTTACTTTTTATTGTTAAAGTAAAAAGTAATAATAATTATCTTTTGAAAATGTAAATGCGACGGATAGAACCAGACAAATATTTTTCAAATTACGATAGAGAGAAAAACAGAGTATTATATACTCCCCCCATTTCACAATATAAGTCGTTTTTGAAAAAAAACACACTTATTAATAAACCTATATAAATGAGTAAATAATTAACTTTTTATTTTAGTAAACTAGCCACCTTCCTTTTATTCTACTCTTTTTTCTCATACATGTACCCTCTCTCCTCAAATATCTCAATTCCTAATTCATTTTTTACCTTTTTCTTTCTCCCTATTCTCCTAAATTTGTGTGAAAAAAGCAAAACGACTTATATTACGAAACAAGAATCTTATTCTTAAACGACTTATATTGTGAAACAAATGGAGTAAATTTAACTAATTATTACTTTTAAACTAACAGAAGCTATTATTTTCATGAGATTTTTAATTAATATAATATAAAGTCATTATTATTATTATTATTATTGCAAGTTTTACAGATTAGTATTCACTCTTTTGTATTCTCTCACATTTAGAAAAATACATGTCTCAGTCTGTCACATTTACATTATCAAAAAAAAATATATTACATATTACATTATCAAGAAAGATTGAATGTCGTTTTACTAATTTTACATCTCACATTATTAATTCATAAAAGTTATTCTAAACAAAAGAACATTATGGTCATTTAATTTATAATTATAACATTATTTATTATTTTTAATTTGCTTGAAATAGTCAATCATAACTAGGAATGAACATTTCAATCGATTCGACCCAAAATTGAATCGAACCGAAATGTAATAAAATCGCTAACTGAACTGAATTTAAATATTTATAAATTACAAATCGAATCAAAGACAAGTTTCGAACAAAATTAAACATGCTGAATCGAATTAATAAAAAATAACATTAAGTAATATAAGTTTTTTAAAATTTTAAATTATATTTTGGTTATTAATATACAAAACTCGAGCGATGATAACCAATTTTTTTGAAATCTTTAACCCGAAAACCAAACAAAATTTTCGAATCTTAGTTCGGTCGATTTTCTCAGGTCAAATAGCAATAATGGAGAAGTAGAACACGGCCATGAAAAGACCGTTGTTTTCACAATCCAACGCTTTCGCATACCATTGCAGCTCATTATTGCAAAGATGCATGAAGCCGAAGAGGCTAAAACCCTGCAAGCAAATCCACGCATTATTATTGACGAAGCAAATCGACATGAATGTTCTGTCACTGAGCTCGAAGCTAATTGGTGCATACGCATGTTGTGGGGATTTGGCTTCATCGAAGCTACTCTTGCAAAAAACTCCAAACCCAAATGTGTTTGCTCTCAATTGGATGATTCTAACATTAACATCATCAGGATCCCACGAAGAAGCTATAAGGTACCTTTCGTTATGCCAAGAATCAAGAAATTATAACAATTCCCCGAATAAGTATACATTTTCAGCGATCTTGAAAAGTTGTGTGGGTTTGCTGGATTCGGGATTAGGGAAGCAAGTGCATGGATTAATTTGCAAATTCGGGTTGCATATGGATTTATCTGTTTGCAATGCTTTGATCCATATGTATTGCAATTGTTCGATTATATGCCATGCACGCCACGTGTTTGATAAAATGGCTGAAAGAGACGTTGCATCCTGGACAACGATTATTTGTGGGTATGCCGATGCAGGGAAGATCGATGAGTCGGTTATTCTTTTCGAAAGAATGAGAATAGAAGGTGTAAAACCTAATGAATTTACATGGAACACGATTATATCGGGCCACGCTAGGAACAGAGACTGTGATGGTGCTTTTAATTTTTTTTCTCTGATGAGTAAAGAAAGATTAGTCCCTGATTTGGCTACTTGGAACGCAATGATTTCAGGTTTTGTTCAAAGCCAAAGAGCTGTCGAAGCATTAGAGTTGTTTCGAAATATGTTAATTTCTGGTATTAAGCCTAATCAAGTTTCTTTGACTGCTCTGCTCCCTGCATGTGGAATTATTGCTTCTATAGGTACCGGGAAAGAAATCCATGGCTTCATATACAGGATTGAGCTCGATATCAACGTATTTGTCGCTAGTGCGCTTATAGACATGTACTCAAAATGCGGTAGCACAAAAGACGCTCAAAATATATTTAACACCACCCCTAACAAAAACGTAGCATCGTGGAATGCTATGATCGGATGTTACGGAAAGCACGGGATGGTTGACTCCGCAATCGGACTTTTTGAAAAAATGCACGATGAAAATATACAACCAAACGAAGTTACTTTGACCTCCGTTCTGTCGGCTTGTAGCCACGGTGGTCTAGTCGAGAAGGGTCTAGAAATATTTAGGTCCATGGACAAATATGGTGTCGAAGCGAATAAAGAGCATTACTCGTGTCTTATTGATCTTTTGTGCCGGTATGGGAGAATGGACGAGGCTTATGGCGTTGTTGATCGGATCGGGTTGGAAATCACAAATTCGACTGTCGGAGCTTTTCTCAATGGTTGCAAGATTCATGGAAGGAGGGATCTTGCGGAAAAGATTTGTGAACGGATGAGGGTGGAGATGAATAAGCCTGGAGGTTTTGTGACGCTTTCGAATATATACGCATCGGAGGGTGAGTGGGGAGGTGTTGAGGATGTAAGGAAGGTTATGAAGGATAAGAAAGTCATTAAGAAACCCGGTTTTAGTTCGGTTTAGAAGTGGGACGAGTTAATGGGGAGAATCAAAGTCAAATTTTGGATTCAGATTTCCTATTTCACTTTGTATTTCACTGTTCAGACGAACGACATGTGTCTGAATAAAATATTGACGGCACGTATTTATTTTAGAGACACGTGTCATTCATCCAGTTTTCATAGTAAAATTGTTGGTGAACCAATTTTGAGGCTTTGGAATTGATTACCAGATTTTCAGCTGCCTTGGACTACATTAAAAGTTATTCATACTTCACGTGTGGTTTCATGTTCAAATTTGAAGAATCCAACTTCTGGTACATTTAGTAGTTGATTGCAATCAATAGTCAATACACCTTATTAAATATTTTCATAGAAATGGATGAAATATAGTTAGCTGCATTTACATTTTCTTTCACAGGCTAAATTATTGTTGATGTCAGTCTGCTAATTAAAATGAGATGTTATATATATTGGATGTAGCATCTGTACATGTGAGTACAAAATAATGTATTATTTGTCCCTGCACCATAGTATATGAAGACTTTTTTTTTTCGACACCCCTTTTGGAATAATAGAAATGTCTACTTTTTTGGTTGCAATAATATAGGCACGACATGTTGTGATATTTATGAAATTAGTTGTTGCAATTTGTCAATATATTTGCTTTTTCTTACTTTGATTGAGCAGGAAAGATTATAATATTTTTTTTTTTTTGTCCTTGATGTCAGAAACAAGCTTTAACAGATAGTCCAAACAAACCTTTTGGCTGATAACTTATTTCTCCTCGAATAAAATGTTGCTTCCAATTTTTTATTTAACGTCGGAAAATTACAAGTTCAAAAATTAAAAATATTACTATTTTACTACTACCTTTGTTTGATCATTAGTTATTTCAAAAAAAATTTAAAAAAAGGTTAATAATTACACTATACTTCATTATTTACTCGTTTTTGGTAAAAAAATAATTTATATAAATGGATCATGTAATCTTGAAATAATAAAATAATGGGATACATAGAAGTAAGAAAATAATTATATAGTAAATATAATAACAAATCTATGTTTGTGAAACAACAGAAATAAGAGTAACTTCTGAAATGGGAAAAAAAAGGTAAAGAAACGCTATCTTTGTTTTTAATTTTTTTTGATAATGTAAGCTTAAAATGTGACTATTAACATTTGATAAGTTTTAGTTTTCTTTATTAAAAATTTGATAAGCTTCTTTGTTTTAATTTATTGAAACGCTTCATAGTCCAAAAGAAACTTTCTAAGCATCTAAGTAATGATTTATATTCAGTGAGCCGACAACATACTATATGATATAAAAGTTTCAACTAATCTAATTTCCTTATCATGATTGAAGTTATCTTGTCAAAGAAAATATAAAAGTATAATAATAATTGAAGTTATTTCCCAACAGATGGTTGGTCATCTAATTAATTCATCAAAATCTCAAGTCTAGGCCGGCCCATGGGCCTCGGCCTACCCTTCGAAATCCCACATTTCTACTTTCCTTTTTTAACATGCATTCAAGTTTAAGCAACCCATCATTTCTTTCTTTCACGTTTCATCTTTTCTCTTTCAATATATTCAATTCAATATGCATAGTGTTTCAATGTGCCACGTTTTGTTTCTTCTTCCCATGAAAGAAATATCGCATATTTGAATATTGTCTATAAGATATTATTAAATTATCTATTTTTTAATGAAAACGCAATCACTAAAAACTATATGTGCAGTGAATGAAATTTATGAGTAACATTAAAAAAACTCATTATTCTACTAGACCTCACCGTTAGAGGCAATTGTCTAAATTTGTTAACTAATGTAGTGAATAATTTCCCAAACACTTTATTTCATGAACTTTCAAATGATAGTATCAATACATAAATGCAAATATATATATATATATATAGTTACTATTCATGTATTTTTTTACAATACATTATGCATACATTCATTTTTAAATTGTATGTGTATTTAACCTTTTCATGTATTTTTTAGTCATGATCGAAAATTAGAATATATCTAATAGCTGATATATACATTCGAAATGTATAAATGCACATCCTCTTTTTTGTTTGTTTTTTATTATCAATCGGTGCTTATTATTTCCAATAATAATACCATTCATAAATTTCATATTAAAATACGTGCTTATACAATATAGTGACTTAAGTGTAATCAAACAAGCCATTTCAAAATTCAAATGGGTTCTTCCCATTCAAAATTTCCAGTTTGTTTTTCGAATTTGTGGAGTGGACAAAGAAAAAAGTAAAATAATAATTGCCCCCAGTATAAACTGTGATTTTCTGGACACTTCTTATATTCGATTAAAATAATGAATAGTGGTGTTAGATTTAAAGTGAAGACACCTATAGAGAAAAATATGAAAAGCCCATTTTGACCCTATTTGCCATTCACACACTGGCTGGCGCACACACACACACTCGCTAGTATAGATTATGCACACTTGACACTGCGCTCATACACAATCTGCAAAACCAATCAACATCTCTCTCTCTCTCTCCTTTGCTGGTTATCGCCTCTGTGTTGTTCTGTTTTGTCTCTTTTCGAGGTTTTTCATCTTTGTTATTGAATCACTTTAATTTCTTCTTGTTTTTTATTTTCTTGATCTGATTTTGTTGAATTCCCTTCAAATATCAATTTTTTTTTCTTTCTCCACTGTAAAAGCACTTGTATAACTCTTTTTCAGCTTCTTATCTAAACCTTGGGATTGAATACTAATCTGGGCTTTGGTGGTTTTGAACTATCTGTTCTGCAAATGGTTTCAATACTGACTCTTGTGATGTTTTCTTGGTGAGTAATGAGTATCATATTTATTCTGTCTTTTAATTCAATTTTCCCTCAGCTATTTGCTAATATTATTATTGATTTCTTTTTTTTTTTTTAATTCTGGTGGTTTTGAGAAATAAGGGAATTTGAAAATCCATGAATTGTATGGCTATTTGTTGTTCTAGCAGTCAATGGATCCGTTCTTGGATTTATTTGATTGATTAAAAAAGTTTATGAGATTGTGGAGATTTTACTTTCTGCTTTGCATGTGTGTTTTTGACAATAATAATTCGTGCCCTTATCTCAATTATGTGCAATATTTCACCTCAAGTATAAGTTTAGCTCGAACTGAACCTATTTTAGTGTTTATGTTGTAATTTCTTATTGGGTTTCTTTATTCCACAGTTTGTTCTCTCTATTTATCTACTTTTTGTGTCTATGTTGATGCCATTCATCAAAAAGAGGGGAAAAAGAATGACTATGCTAATAAATAGAATGTGTATAAATAGCTAAATCAAACAATTTCTAACATGGATGTCTATTTGTTGGGAGTGTTTACAAACACTTCTGCTTTTTGTAGGAAGTGATTTATTGATGTGAAAGAGTCAAGTAATTGAGAATCAGAAGTTGGTATTATTTGTCAATAGAAGCTGATAATTGATTAAGAGAGGGTGTTTGATAGATTAGTTGTAAAGCTGCTTATTTGTTCAAACCATAAACAAAATCATTGATCTAAAGCACCTCTTCCATTACCTTTTGAATTCTGATTAAATGAAGCAAAATTTGATGAAGAAGCTGACATTTGCAAACACTAAACTGTAATTATTATTATTATTATTATTATTATTATTATTATTATTTTCTAGTTGAAGGTTGAAAATCTCTCATGATTTAGTGTTTGAACTCTCCCTTAGCCTGATTATTGTGTCATTTGTAAGTTGTGTTTCGTTGGTCATTTTCTTCAAGTAGTTGTTTTGCGTCCTCTTTTGTTATATTCCCAATAATTTTGCGGTGTTCGTTGAGTTAGGAAATGTGTAATGCAGATTTTCGATAATTATCACGTTTATGGACATCTAAAACATTTTAACAAAACAACAACAACAAAAAACTATTACTTTCTTGTTTTGTGTGTGTGCACGCGTGCGTGCGCTAAGTGTTCTTTGTTATCTGCAATGGGTTTTTTCTTTTGGTGAAAACATTTTTATATCTTGTATAGATTAATAAAGTTTGAACTTGACAGATGCATCAAGGTGTGATCTGTAACTTCTACAATTTGATACAGAAATACTTCTTACATTAACCAGTATGATAACATCCTCGAACTCTTTTCCTTCTTTTTTTTGTGTGTGTTACAATAATTTTTATTATCATACCGATGCTTTTAGCTGCTAAGTCTGCTCTCAGGATATCAGATATCATAGTTCTGTGAAGAAACGATTATAATCAAGATATCATAGCTGAATCGAAGATATCAATCTCATTTTCGTGACTTTGGTGTTTATTTCATTTTTCTAGTCAGCTAACAGTGTTGCGAAAAATTTTGTTTCTTTTGGCAGAATAATCAAGATATTGCGCGATATCTCTTCATCTATAAGATAATGGGCAGATTTGGAGCAAAGGGTAAGAAGCTATCCATGACTAACAAAGATGATACTGTGAGCAGTGAAAAAGAAAAGGTTACTGCACAGAAGAGAAGGGGACGACCGCTGAAACCGCTTAAAGACGAAATAAACGAGGACGAAACCCCGAAAATGGAAGACGAAGATAGCGAGGACACAGCTGGCGTTCCTAACAAAGATGTGAAAGCTGCAAACGGGAAAAAGCGAAAAAAGAACGCCCAAGTGAAGGAGAAAGTTGACTCGGTGGAAGAGGAAAATGGGAACGGGACGAAATCAAGCACTGAGGAGGAGGCGAAAAATTCAAACAGTTTGCGCCAGTATAGGAATAGGAGAAAAAGCAAACCTCGTCGAGCTGCTGAGGCGGTCGTTGAGTGCAATTGAGATGGCAATTAGCCGATCAGAACCGAACTTCCTCTTCTTCCTTTTTTCTGCTTCTCCTTTTTCTGCTTGTTTTATTTGGATTTTGTTCTTCATTCTGGAAGTTTTTGGCTGATCATACTTGTGATGATCTTGAATTGATGTTTGCTGAACAATGATATTTTTTTGGTTGACTTGATTATGTGAAAGTTCTAAAAACTTAACTCATCTTGTATATGTGATTATGTTCTCTTTTAGGATTAGCTAAGGCTTCATTTGGATGAATGGTTTGAAGTAAAGGATTTTCAAATCCCTGATAACTTCTTTTTTTTTTTTTTTTTTTTTTAACTTTTTTGCACCATTTTGTAGGAAAATTCATTTTAAATGAATCAATCAAATTCATCCTGAATTGTTTTCACTGCGATTAAAATTACATATTTTGACAATTAAAGAGTATGATGGATTCAGTAGGTTATCGGCAGATTTTGGAAGAGGGCAAAAAGAAATGTCAACTTTTAGTACGAAAAATATACCTATTTTTTCTCCTAAAAGCTTGCTAACTTGGTGGCCACCATTTTATTCAAAAGACCTTTCCCTCCAAACCCTACGGGAAAAGTAAAAATACTTTGGGGTCAGCAGATGAATTAATGGGCTTGCCAAGCCCAAGTGATGGATTTTAGCTGAGTCCAAGACTGAAAGGCTTAAAACAGAGAGATGTGGGCCTCTGTTTAGAAGCACCTTAACACCTGGGCCTTTCTTTGGGTATCTTTTCAAAATAGATTAATTTTGGGCTGCTATTGACACCCTTATAATCACTTTCCAGACTTAACTTTTTTCTTATTTAATTAAAATAATCCAAGTTAATTGACTATTATGCCATTTCGTTTGCTTAAAGAAAAGAAAAAATGGGTCGTCAATGTTTCCTTATTATCAAGTGCAAGGATTCTTACATAAAAGATACATGAAGAACATTTATATCACAAGTTCACACAACAATTGATGTCCAAACAAAAAATCTTCACACAACAATTAGAATATGAATAATATAGCCCCGACTAAATGGAGATGCTACTAGGGACACCTTTTCCTGTCACACCAGCTTCCGAAAACGGTTTCAAAAGCTCGTACGGAACCACACCAGCCCCCACCCTGTTCATACAATTCGTATCTGCATTTCTTCCATCAATTATCCCTTCGATCTCCTTCAACCGCCCGTAAAACCGTTCATACGCAGCCGTGATCACTTTATCCTCCGCCCAGAACGGCTGAATTTGCTCCCCAATATACTCCTCGTCCGGAGAATGGTTCGAAAGAACGTCTATAATAGCCATCACTACGATCGCTTGAACCTGTGACGGGAAGCACTTTAGCAAAAACTCCTCGGGCCTCTCCAAAAACTTTTTCGTTTGCTCATCGCTCGGATCTTCAGTAGGCATAATTGTTCTAGCGATTGTGGGCCTATTTGGAAAGTAGCCCGCGTAATCGAATTGGCCAAAGTTTACGGCTGCATGGTGGCATGAAGCTACCCATATGATCGTTGTTAGAATTCCGATCAAGTCTTGCGGAGTTTTTAGCACCGGCCACCATGGCTCGTCCTTTTTATCTGCGTGGCCGACTGTTCGAATTTCGGTCCACCATGCGTGGAGCTCGTCATCTGATTGGACGAGACCTGCTTCAGAATAAAAGTAAGTGACGTAGTCTGTGACCCACTGTTTGATTGCGTCCCACAAAAGCAAACCATCGGTTGCGTAAGGGTAATCTTTGATTGTTAGCTTTAAGCCGTGTGGTGCATTTGGATCTTCCACAGCCATTCCCCTAAAAGAAATTCAAATAATTATTCAGTTCAGAAAAAATGTAAAACGTTGAAGGGGCAATTGTAATTTTGAAAGTTAAATGGAGTTTCTTTTGTAATTATCCCTGTTAGCCAGTCTGTTAGATATTTTCATAGTCGTTTGATCAGACGACCTGTGTTAGTTGGTTTACCTGGTGATTAGATCTGCAGGTAGTGCCTCTTGATCAAATCGCCATAGCTTGTCGTACGCAACAGAGCTCAATTCCATGGAGTACTTGGCGGGGGATAATGAAGTCTCAATGATCCCGTTAGCATTAATAAGTTTCTCACGACCCAAAGCGTTAATCTCCATCGTGTACCGTAAATGAGGATGCAACAGTCTGTAAATCGGGTGCATTGCACTTAGTTGCCTATGTGTCGCTATTATGTAAGGCTCCATGCAACAATGAGTCCGCAGCCTGCAAATACGTACCCGGATGTGATTAATATTTTTACCATATGACATTTTATAAAAATATAAAATCAAATTAAATATTAAAAAAATAGTTGACTTGTGATTTTATTTATTAGAAAAAAAATTCATCCGGCCACCCAACTTTTGCGTGCTGGCTATGCCACTGCCATATTAGCGGAATCGAACTTACCAGTGACTAACTAACTGATGATAACCCGAGTCGTGGGCCAGGACGTGAGCTTTAGCCAGCCTCCACAACCAGATTCCGGTTGAGTCCCAACACGGCTGGAACACCTGTTTCCATTGAGGCTTCCCAGATCCTGGTGGTCTTGTTAGCTCAATGGCCAAGGGCCTCAACGTGCCTAAGGGCGTTAAGAAGAATAACGTCCTCGATCCGTAAAAGGTTGTCCCCTTGATCTCTCTCACCTTGTTCACATAAGGCAAGAACATGTCATGATAATCCAAAATGAATAGCTTCTTCTGCTTCACCGCCTGCACAAATTGAAAAAAAAAAAAACAGGTTTAGATCAAAACAACAGCACGTATCATGTCAGGATTCTGCCCACTGGTCCGATCTTCTTACCTCCTCAACTGACACGTAGCCTCTGATTTCACATAATACCAGCTCCGTTGTGATTGCTGACTCAGCAGGCCCGTACACCTCAGGGTCGAGGTTACTTTTCAGTGGCCATTCCTGTCATCAATTTTTACCATATTTAGCAATATCAAAATATGCTTCTACTACATTCATTCTCTCTTGATTTCCATATATAAATTAGGCATGTGATGTGTGTGTGTACACACACACATAAACAGGATCGAGTGAACCTCCATACGAACATATATCATCGCACTAACCAAGAAAATACAAGAAATTGGAAAATTCAATTACAGTATTCGCTAGTAGAATGTCGCTTGACCAAGAATCTACGTATTTTATCTAGAGCAAAAAAAAACCAAAAAGTGTGCTCTTGGTGATTATACCGTAAACCAGTTTGATGCAGCATGGATTGGCACCTGCTAGAGTTTGCCTAGCAAATTCAGCATCCATGAACCAAGCAAACTTATCCCCTGATATTTCAAGAAACATTACACCTTGCAAAGAGAGAGAGAGAGAGGCAGGGATGAAGGATTTACTGTCAATCAACGCAGGGGTCTCGAAGCGCAGGACAGTGTTTACTCGTATTAGTGATAAACCTCACAAGCCTGGGTATGGCGTTTCTTAGAAAACCAGTCGTCGGAATATCTGGGAGGAAAACCCCTTCGTCAAATAGAGTGTCTATAGCAGTGAAGTGTGGGAACCCGAGGCTATTGGCCTCGATAACAGTCTGCACCATTGGAACTAGTGCGTGAAGAACCGAGGACAGAGTTTTTGCTGAGAAAGTCGCCTGCTTTATTTCAGAAAACGCCTCGTCTCTAGGCACATACACATTGGAGACCCTCGACTCGGACAACGGATCTGAGATGAAGAATTTAAACACGTATTTGATTTACATCTTACAAAATTGGAGTGAATATACATATGATTATGCCGTAAAATCTAAGCTGGGCATTTCGACAAACACGTATTGCGCATGCGAATTAGATATTTTTAAAAAGGAACTTGTGTCATATATAGTATAGGTCACCTTTGTTAGTTCTTGGGCGACCAGTTCTGCAGCGGCGAGGATAAGGATGCTCAGCGCCGCCGAGAACGGGGCGGGCCAAGTCATCATCACTGTCGTCGGGATCACCGAGATCGTTGTAGAAATCGTAGTCGTATATTCTGTCGGATTTCTTGCGCTCGCCTTGGCCGTCCCCTTGCAGGGTTATGAGCTCTTCTCGTCTGTACCTTGTCAGCCCACTCGGAGTTTGGGATGGCAAG
>BMAC01000348.1:840333-879846 GCA_014905375.1 Phtheirospermum japonicum
AATTGGGCGGCAGCGTGGAATCGAGGTCGGCAGCGGCTGGTTCACCGTGGGCAACCAACGGCATAAACATCCACGTGGCGGTCTCTCTCTCTCTCTCTCTCTCTCTCTCTATATATATATATATATATATATATATATATATATATATATATATATATATATTACCTAATTTAGAAAGGGGAAAAAAACTTTCCCAACCCATTTTCAAGAATTCATTATACGTAAGTATATAATTGATATATATTATCACAAATAATTAAAATTCTAATTTAAAATTTAAAATCTTAAAATAAAAAACAAACTTTAAAATAGAAAACTAAACTCTATATCTTAAATTTCTGTCATGTATCATCATATATAACTGACATATATTACCATATATAACTAACATATATCATCACATATAACTGTTACAATGATAAATTTCTGTCGAAATCTTGAATGAAAAATTAAACCCTAAATTGGAAACTAAACCATAAAATGAAAAACTAAACCCTAAAAATGAAAAACTAAACCTAAAATGAAAAAGTAAACTCTAAACTCTAATATTTCTGTCATATATCATCATATATAACGGTCATATATCATCACGTATAACTGATATAACTGGATGGTAACAGATTTTTACCGGATGCACCCGGGTGCATGTAATAAATTACCATCTTTAATGTACTTGAACTAAGTACCCGAGTCATCGCTTATTTTTTTTAGCATGTACAATGGTAAAATTAATGATTGAGGCCAAGTGATGTTAAACGTTTGGATGGAAACTATGTGATTAGCACTATCAAACGGGCCAATCCGCTCCGGCCCGCCGCGGGCTGCCCCAAAACGAGGCGGGCCTGACCTGACCCGTTTTTTACGGGACGAGAAATCCTAAGTCCTCAGCCGCGATTAGAGGCCCGCGGGCCAGATTGTTTTTTTTTAATATAAAATTATATTTTTATGTTAAAAATTAATTGAAACAAAAAAAATTACTATAATATTTAAAGTTTTCTAACAAACAAATTGAAAATAAAAGAATACAACTATTTCTTCAATTTTTACCAATATAAATTTTAATTTTAAATTTATATAAAAAAAATTAAAAACGGGTCAACCCGCTGAATGGGGCGGGCCAAAAAAGCCCGCGATCAAACGGGTCGGGAAAATGGAAGCCCAGGTCCGCCCGTTTGCGAGGGCTGACAGGCCAGCCGCGGGCTTTGGCCTGTTGACAGTATTATGTGTGATGTCAACAACTTCAATATTGAGATAATATTGCAAAAATTATTATTTTATTCACTATTTTTTTATTTTCAATAAAAATGATAAATAAGATATTTGAAACTTTTTAAATAATTAAAAACCTTACAAATAAGTTTTTACTAAACAAATTCAGATTATTTTTAAATTTTAAATATATTTTGAATTTTTTCTAATTTTATTAATTGTTGTATTTTCTTTGAATTAAAATAAAAGATTACATTTTAAATACTTATCCGAGTATCCTACAGGTTAATGTCTGGTAATTTTCCGAAATTTCTGCAATCTGTTCAATATCATCAGTAACTAATGTGTGAAAGAGGTGCTCGAAATGGGACAATGCTAATAAAACTAACAACATAAATTCTTTTCCTTTGCAGTCTTGAAGGATGTGGAAAGACATTCATTGATGCTGGAGCTCTGAGAAAGCATTCTCATGTCCACGGTGAGAGGCAGTACATTTTCCATTATGAGAATTATGGAAAGGTAGAATTATTAGTTATCTTCTTGCGAATTTTGACATGAATGCTTTAACCTTAAGAACATAAAATATTATTTGAATTTATTTGATTCCTATCCCAATATTGTTCTTTTTAATTCATCATGGGAAACAGTTTTTAAGAATAATGCATTGAATTTCAATAAATGCGTGATTATCCACTTCAAAGTAAAAATAATGGTTTGGCAATCAGATATGTATGTGTATAATTTGTCTCTTTTATAATCAGTAATTTTCATCTATACTTCCAAAGGATGAGTATAACTTTCAGTTGCATTCTAGAACTGCAAGGCCCAAAGTGGAGTCAATATAACCCTCTTACTCATGATTTAATAAATGTACATATTTCCTATCACCTCCCTTTGTTTTGGTGATATATGTGAGCCTAGTGTAGGTATATGGACACTACCAATTGGTTGGAATTTTTTTTCCTTTTTTTATTGAGGCAATAAAGTTTGATATACTTTTATGCAATTTGTTTCTAGATGTTTGCTGATTTGAGATGTTCTCCCTCGTGCGCACGTGCTGGGGTTCAAGGGACAGTATCTATTTGCCCACCTGATTGTTTCCATTATAAGGGGACACCGGATGTTTTCCATAAAATTGATTGTTTCCATTATAAGGGGACACCGGATGTTTTCCATAAAATTGTTCGACAGGTTGGTTGGTGATGAACTTTTTTTTCCACTTTCGTATCATTAGTATACCATGAGGCATCACTTGTTTTCCAATTCAGGCATTTAAGCATGGCCATGGTGCTAAAAGGGCTCCCGGTGTATGGAGGACTTTAGTCGATATTATCTCCCAGGTCAAGGGTACAACCAGCTTTAATAACAATTGTAAGTTAATTTTCTTAATTTGTGGGGATATTTTTATTTTGGCTCATACACATCGTATCTAGACAATCCAACAGAAGTTTCTATTTTTTTTTTTGTCCTTTGCTCAATTTCTTAAAAAAGCCTTGAATTTGAAATTTCTGGTGCAGCGCCAAGCTACCGTTTCTTGTGGACAGGCCTTGGACCTCAGCTCGCTCGTGATGTTTCTTTCTCTGCGATCTGCCGGTCAACCCTTGAACCCATGAGAACTCCTTCCTATATGTGTTTTTCACATCTGTAGCTATGTTTTCATTTTTGTGTAATGTGTGTTTCTTCTCAAATATCTATTATAGGTGAGGAGGCGACTTCTAGGTGTGGTCAGAGACGAAGCTAATGTCGTCAGTGTCTTTTCTGCAAATTTCTCTGCTGGTTTTGTTGTTGGTAGCCTTGCTGCTGCTGCCACATGTCCGCTTGATGTTGCCAAGACACGTAGACAAATTGAGGTAATACTTTAAACAAATATGTAAATCACAGATATCTGGGTTGAGTTTACTCAAGTGTAAGGGAGAAATTGCTGATTTTTATGAGCATGGTGGTGTTTTAACTACTAATATGTGGCTTGTCAATTTTTTTAATTATTATTATTATTATTACTATTATCATTATAATTCATTTATTTTTAATCATTTTATAGAAAGATCCCAACAGAGCATTGAAGATGACTACGAGGCACACTCTCTTGGAAGTTTGGAGGTACGTCTATCTATTTACGAAAAGTACCCTCGAGGTTTAACCTAATTACAAAATAATCCATCTAACTTTAAAATTTTCAATAATACCTTTGAAGTTTGGTTCATTGTTAATATGAAGTATGTTCATAAATGTGCATGGGAGAATTATAAAATGATTTTATTCTTTTTTTCTTTTGAAGGTCAACTGTAAGACAAAATAAATGTAATTAACCCAAAAAACAATTACCTTTAATTTGTTTCTCTTTTTCAAGGAGTTGTTGTAATCTTGAAAGATGAACTGATTTTCTCTCCCATGTAATTAGGCTCAACTTTAGGGTAGTATTTGTAATTTATGCTAATTTTAGTCTTATTGCCATCAGAAGAGATCTGAAATTGTACTTGTAATATTTACAAGGATGGAGGGATAAAGGGCTTGTTTACGGGCATTGGTCCACGTGTCGGTCGAGCAGGGCCTTCTGTTGGGATTGTTCTTTCATTTTATGAAGTTGTAAAATATGCTCTACATCATCATTATGCCATCGCTTAGTCTACTGCAAACCTTTCTCACAATTTTATTAAATTAGTTCATAAGTTAATTGAGTTTTTGAAATGAGATATTATCTGACTTGCAGGTAGTGAACGAAACATGTCATTGACACTAGATGAAGACGAGCATAATTTTTCTATGAGAACTCACAAGTCAGAAAAATGGCTGCCCGTATGGCGGCTTCGACAATGACAGCTGTCGTTGCTTCGATATTGTATTTTTCTTTTATATATTTTTCTTGTAAAATTGTAATGTAAAATATTTTCTTAAATTATATTGGATATTTTTGTTAACATTTGATGTTGATTAACTTTAATTTTCATGAAATATGAATTAAATTGAAATTGTTTGGTATTTATAGGTTGGATGAGAATAGGTAAAATAGAATGAACATTTAATTTTTTTTAATTATTATTTGAAATTTAGATGAGTTATATTCAAACCGATGTTAATGTTCTCTGTGTTAACGACATCGGTTTCTTAAGAAACCAATGTTATTGATCAGTATTATTGGTGGCGCTTCTTGGCAAAACCGTCACCCGCCCAACATTATCGGCAGGGCTAGCTTCTTAGCTAAGAAGCACCGCCAATAATAGTTTTGGTGGCGGTTCTTTACCTAATTTCGCGTTTTTTGGTGGCGGTTCGAGCTAAGAACCGCCATTCGACGTCATTTTTAAGCAGCGGTTCAGAACCGCCTCCAAAGGCTGTTTCGAGCCGCCTCTAATCGCCTTTTTGCACTAGTGTATATGTGATGATATGAGACAAAACTTTAGAGTTTAGAATTTATTTTTCTATTTTATGGTTTAGTTTTCTATTTTTATGGTGTAATTTTTCATTTTAAGGTTTAGTATTTTATTTTTTTTTAGTTTTTCATTTTAAGGTCCCGATAAAAATCTATCATTCTACCAGTTATAGTTTTTCATTTTTTTTGGTTTTCTATTTCAGAGTCCCAACAAAAATTTATCATTCTACCACTTATATGTGATGATATCTGTTATATGTGATGATATTTGTCAGTTATATATGTGATGATATATGATAGAATTTTAAAGTTTAGAGTTTAATATTCAATTTCGTGGTTTATTTTTCCATTTAGAGTTTAATTTTTCATTTTAAAGGTTTAACTTTTTATTTTAGATTTATTTTTTTTTGATTTTAGGATTTTAAATCTTAGATTTAAAATCTCAATTATTTGTGATATGTACCAGTTATATGTAATGATATATGTCAATTGTATGCGATCATAAATTAAATTATTGAGTGTGTCTTGCAAGGTGCACACAGGTCCACGATAGACCGACCTAGTTCAACAATATTTGTGATGGTAATATTGTAACATACATTTTATAATATTTTAATATATATGATAAGAAGATTATATAAATTTGATAATATTTTAATTATTCTTTGTGATATTTTTATGTGGTTTCAAATAAGGCCACAAAAAGGATAGTATCACCTGAATACAAACAGAAAGCTACCTTGTTAGAGAAAAACACTCTCTTCACTTGTTTATCATCTTTGGTATGAATCCATGAATCGCAGGTCACGTTAATGGAGCCACCCTTTAAACCATCAAATGCAATGTCTTTTACGTACATTTCGTTTCGGTGCTCGTGTTCTACAATTACAGCCCCAATTTCTCCAAAATCATAAGGAATATCGAAATTGGTCTCGTAGTAAATATCATTGCCATCCTTACCAACCCTATGTGCATATGAACTGATGGTTGGCTTCTCTTGTCCAGACTCTACAAAACATATGACCATAAATGAGGACAATTTTCATATTAATTAGACTCTTAATCATGACCAAAGGAAAATTCTAATACAATTTTCTAATTTTACTATCAATGCACACACATTTGATTCAACTTCAAATAAATACAATTTCAAACACTTCAACTTCGATATTTCTAATATTAGTTTATATTTGCTATCGAGACACAAATTTTGGATTCAGGTTCCAAAAAAATAATAAAAACAATCTTATCTTTTTTATTATAAACTGTCTTTGCTTCTATTGCAAAAATATAATCATTTATTTAAAAAAAAAAAGAAAAGTGTGCAAACACTCCCTTAATGACGAAAGCAAGAGGAGGCAAATGGCCAAGAAATTATTTCGATGCAAGAACTAATATTGAAATAACTTTTGATAAATAAATGGTGGCATTAATTACACAATGTCTTGTTCATGGCCAATGGGAAACCTATTTCCTTAAAAAAGTGACATTTTGTTATTTTCAGGACTAGTGAGAGAATATTCTGAATTGCCATTGGGCCTTGTTAATTTTCCTACAAGAATAAATCACAACTAACTAAAGATTAGTAGTATTTTGACATTTTATTGAGAGATACACATATGTAAAACGGCCTAACAGATCTTGACCTCAGACCACTTAATTAAATATTGATTAATACATACGTAATTGATCAACCACTATTTAAAATCGGCTACCGCCATATAATTCATAAAATTAATAAAGATAAAACTCTAAAATAAATTGCAAATTTGAAAAACAAAAACCTAAAAAGTGAAAAGGATATCCATTTGTTTCCTTTCGTTTCATTAGATAATAATAAAAATAAATAAATTAAGAGATGAATTTTTTTTGATGAAATAGTAATTTGGTATAATTTGTGTTTGAGTAAGTGAATGGATATAAAATTATTTGATATATGAGCTTACTAAGATTTTTTTTAGTGAGAAATTAATGGTAGTGGAAAAGGAAAATAAGAGAGAGAAATTAGGAAAAAAAATTGGGAAAAACTTTTGAATTGTATTTTTCGAGAATAAAAACAAATTATTAGCCATAACCAGTCACTTTCTTGATATCTTTTTTTTTTTTTTCCTTGTAAAGAGCTTAAATTTTGTTTCGCTGAGACCAATTGCCACTCAAAATTTGGGTTCTAATTGGTAGAATATATTTCATCCAGCAGTCTGACAAAGGTTTTTGTTTTTTTTCTTAAAATGCGTTTTTTCCTTCAGTTACTACGATTATATGTTTATATTTGTGTGAATTAAAATTAATGTTCTTAAAATCATTGGGCTTACAATTATGATTATATATTCATGTGTGTGAACTTAAAATTAATGTTATTAAAATCGTTAGGCGTCCATTTGATTTTATTAATTATTATCATTTAAAACTTACTCCCTCCGTCCCAAAATGATGGTCCTGCGGTTGGTTTCACACATATTAAGAAATGAGTAGTTTATATAGTTAAGTCATTAATTTAATAGTATTTTTCAATTATACCTTCCTTGAATTTATTAATATCAATTAATAATTATAAAAATCAGTGTTGGAATTAGTATATTTGTTATTGGAATAGTAAGATTTTGCATTGTAATCATTAATTCTCAATAGAAAACTAGTATTTTAAGAATATTAATTAAGGGTATGTGTGAAAATGAAAAATTAATGATACATTATATATGTATGGTAATTGGACTATCTTTGTGGAAAAGAAAATGAAATATTGGACTATTTTTGTGGGACGGAGGGAACATATTTCATAAATACAATTAAAACTCATACTACTCGTATAAAAAATAAAATAAAAAAGGTTTAGAAATAGAAAATATGGCGTCTAGACCGTCTGACTGTCAGGACGGCTGCCTAGACAAAAGTCACGGCCCAGCCCAGGCGAGGGGCGATATTTTTAGAATGTTGATTTAAAATAAAAAGAAAGAGTTGCTTACAAATCCACCTCACCGCTGTGCTACGACCCTTGAATGATGTCATGGTATATATATATAAATAAGAGCATTTTTAATGTAAATGTGTTAATTCAGTATTTGTGGTTTTATATAAAAAAACTTAATGTATCAATGTTAATATTATATATATGATAAAATAAAATTTAAGAAAAAATAAAAAGAGAGAAATAATATGATTGAATGATATATTTAAAATTATATATTTAAAAAATTTGGTGTGTGGAACATAAGAAAATAAGGTAAATGTTCTTAACTTTGTTGGTCTTAATTACTAATTCGATTTTGGCATTGAAATCGGTATATAAAAATTCTTTTCGTTTCTCTTTGAATAATTAATTCATTCATTCATGCAAAATTATGGATTACCAGGATGGAGCTCCGCGGCAACAAGCTCGAGGCGAAGGGTTCTACCAAGTAGGTCCGCTATACCGTCGAGCCGTCGGCTCAGCCCCAGCTGGCCGAGGACTCCGCCCACCGTCTCCAGCACCGTGACCACGGCTTTCACTCCAACTGGGTCTTGATGAGTGGCAATTGATTGAGGCTTTTGCGAGCTCGACATGCTGTTGGGGATAATTTGTTGTTATGGTTACTAGAGAATGTGTGTGGGTTTGAAGGGGTAATAAATTGCTTACATTGAGATGATGGGAGACATGTTGAAATTTGAGAGCCCTTAATTATATAGAGATGAAATATGTCTATAAGAGTTAATAATATTAATTCGAGTGTAAATATGTTTGTACGTTTTATTATAATTTTTTGTATATAATTAATAAAATTTATAAAATAATATTATCATGTATACGTGATATTATATATATAAAAAAACAGTAATTAATATATTATAGTAAGTCATTTCGGTACGTGTGTTGTCTCACGGTGAGACCACGTAATAATGTAAAAGGTTTGATTAAAGTATTGTAAACTTTAGTGAGATTTATAAACTTAATAACAATTATTATTATTATTATTATTATTATTATTATTATTATTATTATTATTATTATTTGCATTGCTGTTGATAATAATCATTAACTCGCATTATTTGACCCATACTTCGTTGCGGGGCAAATCTATATTCAGTAGTTTTTAAATTAATTTATAAGATATTAGATAAAAGTGAAAAATATAAAAGAGTTGTATATAGTATTTCTTTAATTGAATTTCATTTGATTAGACGGAAGTTTCTTAAAAAGTTCCGCTTTCTTTAAAAGATTCTGAACAGTAACTGTAGGTTGAGCACCCCTTTCAAGGAAATATAGAATAACAGGAACATATTTTTATTAATAATCACTTCTGTTAACCATGGTATATCATTGATTCACTCTCATAATCAAGATTTAAATATTGGGTTTTAATTATTTGTATTATATAAAAATAAGATTGCATTAACATTGAATAAACTAATACATGCAATTCCAAAAGGTTTAAATGTTTTCTTTTAATTTTAGGGTTCTTTTTTAGTTTATAGTTTCTCTACTTTCGGATATTATTTTGTTTTGTTTTTTTTATTTTTAAGGTTTTTTTTTGGTTTTAGGCAATTTTTTGTAGGTCTCCTATTTTTTTTTTAAATTTTAAAAATTAATTTTGAGGACTCTGACTAACGGTTAACGGTTAGGGTGTCAATTTGCCTCAATATACAAATATAAAATGCATCCACTTTGAATATGAGCTCTACTTCAAACATATTGCCTATTACGTAAATGTAATTAGTAGGGCAACTTAATATTATTTAATATATTTATATATTGATGTATGTTTATTTTATATGTAATATATCTGAAATTTTAATTAATGTATTCATATGGTCAGTGACCTGATCCGTGATATAACAATTGTATGTTCTATCTATTGGAAATAAAAGAAAAGAAAATGCTATCATTCTTGACTCTCTAAAGTTTCCTATATTATAATATATGTAAATTAAATACATTAAATTATGTATCTTTAAATAATTATTCTTTATACAATATACTTTTCCTTTACGAAATATACATTTATTAATAATAGTCATTCATATTATAAATATTTCAAAATTATTAGATTAGGTGTTCTGAAATAATAATTCTTCATACAATATAATATTCTTTTACCTATATAAATACTTATTAATAATATTTCATCTTAAGATTTGAGTTTTATTCATTTACTTGAGAATTATATTATAAATTAAAAATAAAAAAAAACATTAGAAAAAAAAACTTAATCCAAAATATAGTAAAAAGAACCAAACATTAAAACAGTGAAGAAATAAAATTTAATTAAAAAAATTAAATGATAAATTTTATGGCTGCCAACTAAGGAAAAAAATCTCAAATAAGAATTTAATATGCAAGGAAAAATCAAAAAAGAAAGAAAAACGAATTTCATTCTTAGAACAAAAAATTCGTGATAACAGAATTTAATGGTTTGTGAAGAGAATATAAAGTAAATTAAAAAGAAAGAATTTAAAAAAACACATTCTTTAAATAAATATAATAATTATTTTTTAATATGCTAAGAATAAAAATACTATAATTTAAAATGTAATTTAATGAAAAAATAAAATTACACTAATGAATTATATTTTCTAAAATTCAATTTTTTTTGCTAAACAATAATCAATCACAACTTTGACCATAAATTAGTACAACATATAAAGATGGTTATAATCTGAAAAATAAAATTATACTAATTGATTTAATCTTTAAAAATAAAATCAAAAAAGAAAAAGAGAAAATAAATCAAAAGAAAATAAAGAAGAAGAAATAGAAAAAAAAAACAAATCAAAAACTGCCAAATGGCCTGCCCGAAAATCGCCAGACCATCTATAATATATAGGCCAACTAAGGACAAAAATCTCAAATAAGAATTTAATATGAAAGGAAGAAACAAAAGAGAAAGAAAAATGAATTTCATTCTTAGAACAAAACATTCGTGATAACAGAATTTAATGGTTTGTTGAGATAAATATAAAGTAAATTACAAAGAAAAAATTATAAAAAATACATTCTTTAAATAAATATGATTATTATTTTTTAATTACGCTAGGAATAAAAATACTAGAATTTAAAATGTAATTTAATGAAGAAATAAAATTACACTAATGAATTAGATTTTCTAAAATTCAATTTTTTGCTAAACAATAATCAATCACAACTTTGACCATAAATTAGTACAACATATAAAGATAGTTATAATTTGAAAAATAAAACTATACTAATTGATTTAATCTTTAAAAATAAAATCAAAAAAACACAAATGAAAAACTGCCAAATGGCCTGCCCAAAAACCGACATGCCATCTATAATATATAGGTATAGATGGGACAAAAAGACTTGAGAATATATAGGAGTGTTGTCTGCCACCGCCTCCACAAATTTTAAGCTTAAGATGTAAAGGGGAAAATCTATTGGTAAAGAATTAATTTGGCTAAAGTGATTATCCTTTTCAACTCTCATTAATTGTAATATAATTATTTAATATTTAAATTAGAAAAGAATTTATTTAATAGTCAAAAGTATGTTTATAAAAGCTAAGACTAAGGGCTCGCTTCATTTCGATTTTCTCTTTTAAGTTGAAATAATAATAAAAATGAAAGATAAGTTACATTTTTATATTATTATTTATATAAAGTTGAAATTAAAAAAATATATATTATATTTTATTTTTTGTATGGAAAAAGCTGGAACAAAATCAGTAACTTGAGGTTTCGCTAGGTGTTTTGCATGTAATTGTTGTGTTTTTCTCGTATTTTTAATTAGGATTTTATTGTGGTTTTAACGGTTTTTATGTCGTTTAATTTAGGTTTTTAAGTTGTTTTTCTAGTTTTGTTGTTTTTCATGTTTCTTGTCAATTTTATGTTTATTTGGGTTAAATGGTTTCAATTAATTGGAGGTTTAGTTTAATTCTTGGGCTTTGATATTTTAAAGTTTCATTTGATAGGTGAATTAAGGTGAGAAATCAAGTTAAGGCATGGAGACCAAGGCTCTAACCTAGAAGTTGCCTAAGTACATGCCTAATTGGATAAGGAGATGCTACAAAATTGCCAAACTCCCTTGAATGGTAGCCTAGCTTGCCTACCATTGCCTAAAGCCACGCCTAGGAGCTCCAACGCCTAGGCTTCAGCCCAACTTCTCGCCCATGATGACGCCCAGGGCAGGGACGCGCCCATCCCGCCCAGGCAAGCGCCCAGGCTGCGCCTAGCACGTCGCCAAGCTTCAGCGCCTACATCTTGCCAGCGCTTTGCCAGGCAGCGCCAGCCATCGCCTAGGCGCACGCCTAACTGCGCCCAAGCCTTGCCCATGTCGCGCCCAGGACTTCGCCTAAGATGCCGCCTCCCCACGTCCAGCCCAGCCCTGCCGGCCACCAGCGCCCAGGCTCGGCCATGGTCGAGCCACGGCGAGCCATGGTCGAGCCGTCCCGAGCCAAATCGAGCCAAATGGAGCCAAAAAGTGCCAAAAAGCTAGCCAAGGGTCTAGGAAGGTGCCTCCGGGTCAAACTTGGTCAAACCCAGGAATTTCAAGCCTCTAAGGCTATTTTGGCCCATTTAAACCCAATTAAATGTAATATAAATAGTAGACTTCTTTGATTTTTGGAAGACACCTCTCATTTTCTCCCAACCCAAGCTTGGGTTTGGGATTAAAAATCCTCTCTCTAGTTTTTAAGATCTAATTTCTCTCTCTTAGGTTTTAGATTCAATTTCAAGCTTTGATGTAATTTCTTTTCTAGATTTAGATTTACTTTCATACTTGGCCTTGGGTTTGTAAGTCTAAGAAGAATCCAAATACTCCTTTGGATTGTTACTTTTGATGCAATTTCATTCAAGCTTTGTTTCATTTCTCAATTCAAGTAAGTCTCCTTTCAATTTCATATTTTATGCTTTAATTCCATGATTGTTCTTCATGTTTCATGCATTTTTCTTCATTTCGTGCTGTTTGTCTTAGCACCTTGAATTCATGATGAAACTTATGATTTGTCTATGGAATCTAGATGAGTGACACGTCTAGATCATAGATCTGGTCTTGGATTGTCTTGATTTTGAGTCTTTCACATGCTTTATTTGCAATTTTATTTTTATGCTTTGTTTCATGCTTAATCCCAGATCTAGGCTTTGTTTCTTGTTATTTTCCTTAAAGTTTTAAACTTTCTTGTTAATTTTCATTGCTCTTTACATCCATGCTTTCAGTTTTTGGTAATTTGCATTATTTGAGTTTTTATGCATGGTTGTACCTTGTGCTTGCATGCTTGTACTTGGTGAAATAATGCTTGTTTTTGCTTATTTTCATTAATTACTTGCATTTTCAATTAAGGCATACGACCGAGGCATCCGACCAACTTGCAATTTCAATTCCTAGTTTAGTTAGCTATTTTATTTGCTTTATTTTTATTTTTCCAAGCTTGAAACACCTTGATTCTCTCAATCGAATCGAATTCCGATAATATCGAGCCATGAACTTTTTCAAATCTTTTGAACCACGAAAAACTACACTAACACTAGGAGGAGTTCCAACCTTTTAATAGATCAATTCGAGATTAAAAAAACTTTGTTTCAAAAGAAAATAGATGATGAATGCAGCGCTTACTACCATTTCATTTTGTAAAAAATAAAAATAAATAAAAAATTGAGATTTTTTCTTTTTGAATGTTATTTTTTAACTAATCTCAAATTTTTCTACATGAATAAGCATTTCAATTCATTTTTTAAAAATTAATTATTCAACCACCAATCATTATTACACAAATTTTCCTAAATTTCACTTTTCAGTCACTCGAATAACAATAACTTTCAACCATTTTCAACCATTATTTTATTTTTTTAATTAAATTAATCAAATTAAGAACATAGGCAATCGCTACCTAATACTTTTAATTATTTCGATTTTTATTTAATGAATAAACAAAATCAATTCTATTTTTAAAATTTAAAAATTAAAACCAAAAAGAAACAATTAAAAGTATTAGGGGGCAATTGCCTGTGTTCTCAATTTGAGTTAATTGTTTTGATTTTTATTAAATGAAGAAACAAAATCAGTTCTATTTTTAAATTTGAAAATTAAAACCAAAAAGAAAAGGATGAAATACCATTTTAACCATAAACCAGTCAACAAAGAAATATGGGTTGTAGAGTCTGAATTTCTGCCACTTTCTCTCTCTCGATTTTATTAAAAATAGAAAAAGAAGAAAAAAAATAATTGGAGGGTGATATATGTCACCCACAAAATTGTGCACACCATCTATACTATTAACTAGATGACGACCCGCGCTTCGCTGCGGGATAATCATTTTCTCAGTATTTATTGATCTTCGCTATGGGATAATTGTTTTTTCAGTATTTGTTGAATTTATGTGCGTAGTTTGTATTTAAGATGTTAGATTTAAATAAAAAAATCATGTCAACTAAGTTAACTATGGGCCTTGATTTTCTAGCTAATCCACCAAACATAACAACTAATTTCCTAATATCATTTTGAAGCGTCAAATGCAGTTAAACACTATTAACCTTATAATGCAAGCAATGATAAAACTTTTGATTTTCTAGCTAATCCACTTATCTACTTTTATTTGAGTACTTTTTTCAAATATTCGAAATTGGCCTGGTGAATTATCATATATTGGAGGTCAAAGTTGAAGATTTGTAATTTTTGACCTCCGGTGTACGTTGATCGTAACATTCAATCGTAAATTCATTTTTAGATTTAGAACAAGTGAATCGAGACGACTTAGATGATGAAATTATTTTCAAGTTTTATCACCGTCCGAACTCTTTTCTTTTTTTTTCTCTTTTATAATTAGGGTGAGGGTTAGGGGCGAATGAGAGGATCAAACAACGGGTGATTAAATAAATGAACATGGTAAAAAAACAAAAACAAACTCATATTTACCATTTAATTTTTTTAATAATCACAATCTAATTAATCAATAGATAGCATCATATTTATTTTGGGAGTTAATTTGTAAACCTATTAAGGATCACAATTTTTGCTCCATACAGCAATGGCAATACTGGGCCGGATACCACTAAGCCCAGTGTTAATAGTACATGGGCTCTTTAAATAAGGATTGTCCATGGTCCAAAGCTTCGCCAAGGGCTACTTGGTGGCAACAGAAAAATTTCATGTCTGAATTGATTACAAACTTTTGCATGCATTGCAAACCAATGAATATGTGACATATGGTGATGTAGACTGCTGAATTGCCAAACCTTTTATTCTCCAGTTTCCACTTATTAATTGTATGTGCTCAAGTTTATCGATAATAACATCTTATTAATTATTTTATTAATCATGTAAAATTAGTAGTACCCGTATACTGTATAATTATTTTTTATTTTATTTTATCTCAAATTAAAAATAATTTTGAATTTATTATAATATTTAAATAAATTATATATATATATATATATATATATATATATATATATATATATATATATATATATATATATATCAACTTAATTATACTCACTACAAAAAAGTAAGATGAATGCTAATGGAAGATGCTGGCGGACAGCAAACCGTCAAAATGTACTTTACAAATTATGAAAAATTTCATTGTATACGATATTTGTAGTTCTATTACTACATTTATTTTTATCATCGACGATCAATAGTTTTATACCGTTACAATTGGTCACTCTTCATATAGCAACGTACCATTTGCCATGACTGAAAACTGGCTTCTTTAGGAAAAGTTCAATGTGAGAGAGAGATTATCCTTAACTTTTGTTAATCGTCATGTCATACGACACGATCACAAAAAATTGTCGTCGTTGGAACTTGAAAAGTTAACTTGGATCAGATGGTGAGAAAGTCATTCTAGGATCAATACCAATTTACTTGCATTGCTTCCTTCAAAAACTGTAGCATGTACAACATGATCTCCAAGTTTTATAACAACCAATCTGGTCCATTACACAACACAAGGGAATGACCGATATTTCTCAACAACATGAGTAGAGTTCTAATTCTCAGTTTTAGCCCATGCTTCGGGAATCCACAACATTTGATGGTGTTTAGAAACTTTGTTGAGTGAACTGTCCTGCACTATGTCAACGTTTGAATTAGATTTACATGCACTATCAGAGTTAAGATATACTTTACATTATCCATCATTTTATGACATCATATATTCATTAATCAAATCGACGACATCAAGTGTTGGGGCATGACTAGCACGACTCTCCAAATAAGTGGAGCATTCAGTAATTTTTCTAAATTGTGGATATGTGCTCGCCACAATTGTTGCAGCATGGTCACTACTAGAACTGGGTCGGTACAGTATACCGAAATACCTAAAATTTCATACCGACACTGTACCAGATATGTCGGTATACATAATGTCGGTATACCAAATTTTTGATAAATTACACTATCCATATCGTACCGTACCGGTATATCGGTATGTCAACGGTATAGGTATTATACCATTTCATACCGAATGCAACAACAAATATTACAAAAAATTTATACCGAATACCGATATATTACTGATATTTTTGGCCGAATACCGATATTTTTCGGTATTTAGGTATATATACCAAAATATCAATATTCTTTTCGGTATTTCGGTATATACTGAATTACCAGTCTTTTTTATTCGCATACCGATACCGCAATATTTTGGTATTGATACCGTACCGTACTATACCGAATATCACGGTATACTGAAAATACGATATTTTTTGTTATTTTATTCGGTGCGGTAAATGCGGTATTTCGGTATTTTTTCCCCACCCCTAGTCACCACAATCTTTCAATAATAAATCATCTGGAATTTCAATTTGAACGACACCATTGTTTGGTTCTCCAATTGTTCCATATCTTATACTATGTGTATGCTTGAAATATGACCACCAAAATTCCACGTTCCCACTCCATAGCCTAAACAATAACAAAAGTTAGAAAAGGAGCCGGAGGGTTTTTCCGACATACACTCTTTGACGCTCAAGTCAATTGATTTTATCAAGAGTATAGAGTGGGAAATGTAAGGAAATTAGAATTCAGTCCTCTTATACCTTGGTCGCTTAGGTATATATAGGAGTGTCACCTTGGATAAAAGTCTTAATACAATGAGTATTATAGCCGTATAAGTTTCAATTATTCACATGTTAAGCCCAAATATAATAATTGCGATTTAAATTATTTTGATCAAATTTAACAAGCCAAACTTAGGCTATAACATACTATTTATCCAGCCTACATTTTTTTTTTATATAATTATTATATGATTTACCTGTTGATTAAATCTGTTGGTAGTTCTTGTAGGTTGAATTGCCATAGCTTGCCATGCAAAACAGAACTCAATTCAATGCAATACTTGGTGGGGGAGAATGAAGTCTCAATGACACCACCAGCTTTAATAAGTTTCTCACGAGCCAAAGCGTTAATCTCCACCGTGTACCGTAAATGAGGATGCAATAGTTTGTAAATTGGGTGCATCGCACTTAGTTGCCTATTTGTCGCGATTACAAAAAGATCCATGCAATAATGAGTCTGTAGCCTACATAAAATAATTGGATTTATGATTTATTTAATAAATAAAAATCCGATCCACTCCACTTTCTTGTGCTGGTTGCAGTGTTCTAAAAGACGGCAAAAGGCGGCGCTTAGGCGCTCCTAGGCGTGAGGCGTGGGAAAAATGCATCGCCTTTGACTAGGCGAGTAAAAAGACGGTCAACTTATTTTATTGACCGTCTATACACGCCTAAGCGTAGGCGTGAAAAGGCGCATGCCTTTTACATAAGTAATCTATATATTTTCTTTTAGCCAAATATTATAAAATTTATAATGACACCTAAAATGATCAAATAATTAATATTTCGCAAAGACTATTATAAGAGCTTCTTATGAAGACGATCATACTTTTACAGTAAAATATCATGTTTTATTGTGAAATTCATATTTTTCAAAAAAATATCAATAGTTGTTTTGAAAAGTATGATTTTATACATAAAAAGTATAACTTATGATTTGAAAAGTATGGTTATCTTACATGGGACAGTGAATAGTACGTTGATATTGTATAGATGATTATTATTTTGCTAACTATATTGAAAAATATGTAGATAAATTTATTAAACACACACACACACACACACACACACACACACACACAAACACACACACACACCACACACACATATATAATATAATATATATATATATATATATATAATATATATATATATAATATATATATATATGTATATAAGATTGGGTTCAAATGAGAACCCCGTCATTATATGCGAACCTAGGGGACTAATTTTGACCGTAGATCTAATCATTTGTGTGGACCAGATTTTTTCTATTTTTTTTAAATTCATTATATTATTAATATGGTAGGCCAAGGGTTTTTATGTAATTTACAAAAGCCCCTAATCATATTAAATACCAAACAAACCCTACCCAAATCCCGTCCCCCTTTCCCGTCTTATATCCCCACCTTCATTATCTCCTTTCTTCTCCAAAATTCGGAAACGGCCGGCGCAGCACCCCCTCCTCCATCGGCCATCGACGGCAGCACCCTCTCCCTTCAAAGTCGTCGCCGGCGGCCGCAACCCACAGCTACAAGTGGCGATTTCCGACAACCACACGTAGTGGCAGACGGCGACGTCCAGGCGTGGTTAATTTCTTTCCCCAGATCCCTATCTCCTCCTTCGACTGGTTTGCGACGGCGGCGAGGTTTGGCTGCGGCTGGGCGGCGAAGAAGGGCGGTGGCCAAGTGGCACGGTTGCAAAGCGGCGTCGGCCGATTTCTGTTTTGGGAGAAATAGAGTGTGCAGCCGGCGCCGATTTCAGAAATTAGCGAAGAAGATTGCCCGGGCCCGGAGAGAGAGAGAGAGAGAGAGAGAGCGACGCCTGAAAGCCGCCGCTCAATCGTCGTTGCCATCGCCGCGCGTCTTTGCCGCAAGCGCTGCGCCGACTGTCGTGCCATTCGCCGTTGCCGATTTCTGTTTTGGGAGAAAGAGAGGAAAAACAGATGGGTTTCAAGCTTATGGGCTGAGTTTGAATTTTTCAAAAACAAAAACAAAAACAAAAACAAAAAAATTCTGAAATTCGACGATTCGATTCAATCATCAGGCAGGATAATTCTCAGTCCTTAATTATGCAGTGCTTTTAGAATTGATAGATATGAATTCGCCTTAGATGTTGTGCAGTGCTTTTAGAATTGATAGATATGAATTCATCTAATTATTTATTGCAGTCCTTCGGGTGGATGAAAGTGATAGATATGAATTCATCTAATTACCTTGGTCCTGTTTCTACAGAAAAAGAGAGTTGTGTTTATGGATGAAAGTGGAAAAGATTGGTTTTAGCTAATCCAAGAAATGAAGCGGCCATGTCCATTTTCAATTTGGGTGGGCTGTGTGGATATTGTAAAGAGGGTTTATATTTAGGGCGACATTTTTTTTTTTTAAATTCTTATTCAGATTTTTCGTGAGAAGATTGGGTATAATGTAACAAATAGATTTGGTTGTTGTTGATGGCTTTTCGTCCTTCCAATTTTCTCTTCCAAGTGACAGTGGTTTGGATTGTCGGTGGTGGTGAAATCTGAGCCATCGGTTGATTAAAAAAAGCAGTGGTAGTGTAATAAAAAAATCACCGCAATAATATTAAGAAAACACTTCAAAAAACTAGCACTGCCAATAAAAAGAAAAGCACTGCTGTAGACTTGTGTAGTGCTATAAATAGTCATATACAATACTTTTAATATTCAGATTTTTAAATTTAATTATATTTATTTATTTTTATATTTTTAAATATGTAATATGTATCTTAAATCGTAGATCTTGAGAATGTGATTAATTTGATATATTTCATTAAAAATGAATAAAGATTAAAAAATTTATGGTTCGTTGAAGATTTGAGTTTTATTATAAATTTTTGAATTTGTAGTTATATATCCGTTGTACTTTTTAAAAAGCAATTTAGTGCTCTTTATAAACGTCGTTATATGTCTAAAATACCCTTTTTAATTATTTAATGGATTTTTTTAAATTATTACCATGTTGACATGTCATAATCTCAACCATCAAGATTATCCAATCTAATGGTCAAGATTAGTCCCTAGGTTCGCATATAATGATATGGTTCCATTTGAACCCAACCCTATGTATGTATATATATATTACTTATTATAACAATAATAATAAATAAAATAATAAAAATATTTGAAAATGCCTTTTCACACTTAGGCTTCACCTAGGCACGTGCGAGCTCTGAAGGTTTGAGGATTGACATTGCCGCCTAACCACGGCTCACGCCTTTTTGAACCTGTTGAGAATTTATTCTTGGAAATAATCTCTTTTTTAATTGTTTGCCTTTCTTGGGTACAAAATAAATTAGGACTCTAGATTTTATTTCCTAGATTGTGCCTAGGACTTTATTTAGTTTTCTAGATTATGTTTAGGATTTATTTTACTTGTTTACCAAGTTTAGGATTCTAAAATTGTCTATTTAAGACAAGAAAGGACAAGACTTCAAGACAAGACTTTCGACACATGGATTTGAAGAAAGAAGGCGACGCAAATCACCGATCAAAAACACAAGCAAGCTACTCACTTGAAGCCATTGTCCGAGATGAAGAAGGTGTTCGAAATTGCGTAACCAATGGAGAAAATCATCCTTCAAGGCGACAAGTATTTTAGTATCACATGTTTGATACTATAGTTTTCATATATTACTTCATATCTTCTTGTATTGATCTTGAACAAAGAAAGTAATATAGTTTTCGGGTTTGTACACCCAAGTTCACAAGTACTTTTACTTGTGAACTGAGTTTAAATTGCTGTGTTTATCTTTTATATTTCCGCTTCTTATATTTGTTAAACTATGGTTGATGTTAGTTTCGGTGATTGTAACACCGAAAGCAACATCAGTTATTGATACTTATTTTCAAAACCATAGACCTACAAATTCACAATTGACATCTAGATTGGGTTACTTAACTTACTAAGTACTGATCAATATTTTTTTAGGTGCTATGGATGCTCAAGGCAATCCAAGGCCTCCGATCCTCAATGGAGAGAATTACTCTCTATGGAAACAGAGGATGCGGTGGCATATAAAGAATATCAACGAACGTGCGTGGAGAACCATTCCGCTTGGATGGGAAAAACCACGTGTTACTGATGGTGAGGGTGACACCATCGTCAAGAAAGAAATAGATTGGACTACTGATGAAGTAGCCGCTTCAAACTAGAATTCCAAGGGCATCAACACCCTCTGTGGGTATGTTGACTCAAGCTACTACAAAGTTATCAAGAAGTGTGAATCAGCAAAAGATGCGTGGGACGCATTACAAAGGGTATGTGAAGGAACCCAGAGCGTGAAGAGATCAAGACTGAGAATGCTGACATCTACCTTCGAGGCAATGAGGATGGATGAAAAGGAGTCCATCATGGACTATGCCATGAGACTCTCAGATATTGCAAATGAGTGCGATGAGCTTGGTGAACCAGTATTAAACTCACATCTTGTGGGAAAGCTACTCATATCCATCTTAAAGAAATTCAATATTAAGGTGGTTGCCATAGAAGAATCCAAGGACACTGATGATCTAGATTTATACGCTTTAGTTGACTCACTCAAGACATTTGAGATGAAACATCTTGGTTCCAACTCAAAAGAGAAGAATGTTGCTCTCTCCTCCGATGCTAACTACGATAACGATGATGAAGATTTTGATTTGAAAGAATTCCTGAAAAAGATAGAAACAACCACTCTTGAGGAAGAAGAAGTATCCTATGTAACTCAACGCTTTACTAACTTCCTAAAGAAGAAAAACAACATTGGAGGATCAAGTACAAAGACCAAGCCAAAGGTGCCTACACCAAAGTTTTCTGGGCGCACTCTCTCCAGATCCCAGTCTTCGAGTTCTGTATCCAGTGCATCCAGCTCCCCAAAGCCACTCAGTGAAGTTCAATGTCATGAATGCAAAGGTTGAGGACACTATAAAAATGAATGTGCGAACACTCTTGGGAAGAAGAGCATGATTGCTACAGAGTACACTGAAAATGATAATGATTCTGACTTGCCTGAACCTGTTCCATCCTTATTCGCTAATATTGTGTGGGATGATGACATCCATGTTGGTAACACCAAAACCAACATCGTGTGCCTAAATGCAGATGTTGATGAATCTCTTGACGAGTACGAGAAGCTGAGCATTGAACATAAGCAACTATTTGTTAGTTGGGGAAACACAGGTACTCAGGGTCAAGGATCTTATGATGGAGGTGGACAAGCTGGCCAAGAAAAATGATGATCAACTAGATATAATTGTCCGATTGGAGTCGTCACTCACCAAAATTTAATTGAAGAAGGTTCAAGGAACCATCACAAAACTCAACAAGGGCAAGGAAAAGCTTGATAAAATTTTAGATATGAGTTTTCCAGAAACCTCGAAACATGGAATTGGCTACAAACAAATCAGTCGACACCAGCATCAAACCAAGAACAGAAATTGACCAAACGCCACAAGAAGAGAAAGAGACAGTATGTGTGTCATCACTGTGGTGAACCAAGTCATATTCGACCTTTCTGCTGGAAGATTGTTGGCGAGAAAAGGCATTTTCAGAGGACAAAGGTGTCTGCAGAATCCCATGTTGGTTTCCATGTTACCAACACCAGGTTCAAACAGGTCTGGGTCAAAAAGAATGACATCACATGCAATATGATTTATACTTCCCTGAAATCCCACGTCCCAGTAGCTTGGTACTTCGACAGTGGCTGCTCCAAGCACATGACCGAATTTCAAGGAGGAAATGTAAAATTTGGTGGAAGTGCAAATGGCCGGATCATTGGCCAATGAACTCTTCATGTTTTCGGTATTGTAAAACTGGATAATGTTTTGTTGGTAGAAGGTCTTACTGCAAACTTGATAAGCATAAGCCAACTCTGCGATGGTGGTTTCAGTGTTAAGTTCAATCGAGAAAAATGTGAAGTCTATGAGGAGAATGGAGCATGTATCATCACTGGTTAGAGGACTTCTGATAACTGCTACCAAATCAATAACGATGTATTTTGCAAGCTATCTCAAATGAGTGATGCTGAAGTGTGGCATCAAAAACTCGGGCATGTCAGTTACAAGATGCTGGAAAGGTTAGCAAGAAAGGAAGTTGTGAATGGTCTTCCTAAGCTCAACACCAAGATCATTCCTGTTTTCGAGGCATGCTAAAAAGGAAAGCAAGTCAGGGCATCACATTCAACGGTACAAAGTCTCACTACCTCATATTGTTTTGAACTCCTTCATATGGACCTTATGGGACCACTTGAAGTTGAGAGTCTTGGTGGTAAAATGTATGTTCTTGTGATTGTAGATGATTTTTCTTACTTTACTTGGGTAGAGTTTTTAAAAGAAAAATCTGAGGCTTTCGAAAAATTTAAAAAACTTGCAAAAAGGTTGTGTGTGAGATTTGGTGTGAATATTGTTAGGATTAGGACTGATCATGGAAAAGAATTTGAGAATGCATCTTTTTCAAACTACTGTTCAAAAGTAGGTATAAGTCATGAGTTTTCATCACCAATCACTCCCCAATAAAATGGCATAGTTGAACGTAAAAATAGGTCTCTTGCTGAGATGACTAGGACTATGCTCATTTCTAATGGCATTGCAAAACGTTTTTGGGCTGAAGCTATGAGTACTGCGTGTCATATAATAAATAGGGTATATTTTAGACCAGGATCTTATGTCACTCCCTATGAATCGCTGTTGGGTAAAAAACCGAACTTGAGTTACTTTCATGTATTTGGATGTATTTGCTATGTGCTCAATGATAGAAATCATCTTGCACAACTGGATTCAAAAAGTGATAAATGCATCTTCATGGGATATTCCCAAAACAGTCATGCATATATGTTATTTAATCTCAGGACACGTAGCATGTTTGAGTCAGTCAATATCAAGTTCAGTGATTTGATGAGTGGTGTTAAACCTACAGAGAATAATGATCTGGTTTATGATCAAAATCCTCAAGATAATGTCACGGTTGGTGTAGATGAAAGTGCAGGTGTTGAAATCGAAGATGCAGGTGTTGAAACTGGAGAAACTGGTGATATTGGTTTCGGTGATGGTTCTGGGAATGTAACATCAAATCCCACATCTACTCAAGCTGCTCCAGAATCAGATTCTAAACCAGATGGAAGATCCAACTGATCTCATCAACATACATCAGAGGGATATACCATCAAGAATTCATAGGAACCATCTCATAGGCCAAATTATTGGAGATCTCGATTGAAGAAGTACAAGAAAGCGACAGATAAATTTCAAAGAAATTGTTAGGTATGTCTGTTTATCTACTAACTGTTCTAAAATTCGAGAGTCTTTATATCTTTCCAAAACAGAGCCCAAGCGTGTGGAGGATGCTCTTAAGGATGAATTCTGGGTAAAGGCAATGCAAGAGGAGTTGGATCAATTTGCCAAGAACGATGTTTGAGATTTAACTCCTTGTGAGGAACAAGGCTCGTTTTGTTGCACAAGGGTATACTCAAATTGAAGACATCAATTTTGATGAAACTTTTGCCCCTGTTGCTCGCATTGAATCTGTAAGACTTTTACTTGTTGTTGCTTGTCATATGAAAGTATCTCTGCATCAAATGGACATAATGAGTGCTTTTCTTAATGGAGTTTCAAGTGAAGAAGTGTTTGTAGAGCAACCTAAAGGGTTTGTAGATCCCCACAAACCAGACTTTGTTTTAAAATTAAAAAAAGCTTTATATGGTTTAAAATAAGCTCCCACAGCTTGGTATGAAAGGTTGACTCAACACTTGCTCTTTTTAAATTTTAGACGAGGGAAAGTTAACAAAACCTTATTTCTTCTTAGATCAAATAAGCATATCTTGATTGTCCAGATTTATGTAGATGATATAATCTTTGGATCTACTAATGAGCAGATGGTGAAAGAATTCATAACTCGAATGTCTGACACATTTGAGATGAGCATGGAAGGTAATCTCTCTTACTTTCTTGGTTTGAAAATTAAATAGTTGGATGACGGTATTTTTCTCTCTCATACCAAATATGCTAAGAATCTTGTTAAAAAATTTGGGTTAGAGAATGAAACACATAAGAAAACACCATTAGGCAAAATCACAAAACTGTCAAGAGATGATATTGGTAATGGTGTTGATAACACCATGTATAGAAGCATGATGGGGAGTCTTTTGTATTTAATAGCAAGTAGGCTCGATATCATGTATAGTGTGTGTCTGTGTGTTAGATATCAATCAAATTCAAAAGAGTCACACTTAAAAGCTGTTAAAAGAATCATTAGATATATAGCTGGTACAACTGAATTGCGTGTGTGGTATTCTAAAGAAACTGGTACTGAATTCGTAGGTTATACTGATTCAGATTAGGTTGGGGATGTTGTGGATAGAAAGAGTACTATAGGGGGTTGTTTTTTCTTGGGTAATAATCTTATCTCATGGTATAGCAAAAAGCAAAATTGCATTTCTCTTTCTACAGTGGAAGCCGAGTATATTGCAGCTGGAAGTGCTTGTACACAATTGTTGTGGATGAACCAAATGATAGAGGACTACGGTCTACATAGTAGAATATTGACTGTGCTCTGTGGTAATTCCAGTGCCATTGATATTTCGAAAAACCCAGTCCAACAATCTCGAATCAAACACATTGACATAAGGTACCACTTTATTCGTGACTTGGTTGAGAGAAAGATAGTTAGTCTTGAGCATATAGGAACAGACAATCAGCTTGCTGACATCTTCACAAATGCATTAGATTTATAGACCTTCTCTCGTTTGAGAAGAGATCTCGAAATGTGCATTGTTTAAGTCAATGTTGGTTTTGATGTTATGACACCTAAACTGTCATCAGTCATAACATTTGTATATTTATGCATGCATTTTTATTTTCTTTTTCATACATAATCTGAATACATTGAGTCTGGTTGAAAGTGCAATAAGGTCATGTGTTGTAATAAAAGTGGTGACAAAAAGACTAACCTCTTCGATTAGGTGATTGTGAAACTTTCCCGTATAAATAGGTTTTCTCCCAAGTCCAAAAATAAGAGGTGTTAACAGCAATTGATGAAGATAATCTATTTCTCTTCAAATCTATAAAAAGATGAAGAAAATATGGATTATAACGATCCAATCTTTAAATTTCACCTCATTGAGTGATATTGACGTATTCATTGACTTCACCTAAAGCAATGTTGGTTATAATGTCACCAGTTATGAAAAGAAACACTGATCAAGTCACTAAAACCATAAATGTGAACTTTTAATCTTTTTAGGTCATGATTTTTAAGGCATCAATTAGGACATTCATACTTTGAGAAGATGCCGTTTTGCTGTGTGTTCTGTTGCTTGTGCTTGTGTCTTACCTGAAAACTCTTAATCTTGTTTTGAATCTTGGTAACCAAGTGTTTCAGTGGCGTTGGAATCGGACGGTTGGATAGGTAATAAAGGGGTTAATTTTGTGAGTGAAATTTCATCTTGCAAAAGATTAATTCTACTGTGGTGATGGTGTAACTAATTCAGCTATATCTCGGTTGATTTTGTAGTAGAGACGTGTGATTTTTTATTTCCAAATTAATAAGATAATGTTTAAAGTGGATTGGGATCATGTGTCCTAATTTAAGTGGGAGTGGGTGTTATTTTTTAGAAGGAAAGTGAATAATGTTAGGGCTAGACTTCGGCTTTTGGGTAAATAAGGTAAGTTTCTTTTATTTCTCTTATCTTTCACTCTCCTAGGCAACAATCACTTTTTGGCATGTATAAATACTCAGATTTCTTACCGTTCGCCCCACTTTTCCATAATCCTTCTGCAATTAAACTCTCTAACTCTCAAGTACTTCACCGTCTCTCTCAATTTTGTGTTTGTTCTTGTGCATTATTGAAAATTACAGGATGTCGAACCCTTCTTCTTCACCAAGTGTTCCTGAGTTACCGGCAGGCGTGCTCCGTTCCGGCGAGCAAGTCCCTGCGAGTTTACCAAAATTCGGTGGACTGGATATTCGTGAAGAGGTCGGTGGTGGTATTCCTCAGAACCCATCACCGATTACAATATCTGCCACCACTTCGCCGCCGCTCGATGTTCAGGACATTATTCCTGCTTCGACACCTGTCGACGTTGTTCCCGAAGTACAGGTGTTTCCAGGACAGCAAGAAAATGAGATAGACGCTGATAATCCGCCCAATTTGCCGTTCATCACTGCCACCTTTGGACGAGCTGGAAATCCGAGACTGAAGAGATCACGAAGGTTGCGCAACATTCCTCCGGGCACAATTCCGGCGACTGTAACAAAGAGCCAAGCAGGCCCATGTCGTCGTGTGCCGCTTGAGCACATTAATTTGGCAGAGGAGGTCACATCCATGACTGACTCTGATGATGAAGATTTTGTGCCCCCCGCACTGTTGCCGCTCCGACACCGTCCTCCACTCCAAGGCTTTCCAAGTCAGCGACTCCTCGTAGGAAGCAGACTGTCAAGCTAGCTGACAAGAAAAATCCCCCAGCGTCGATTAAAGTGTCGCCTGGATCTACTGAAATGGAGTATTCAAGTCCCCTAGAGGAAATACTTGATTTTTTCACTGGAGCTGTTTCTAGTTCCTTCAGACCAGTGACTGCTGATCCTCTTTGTTCTCCAACTAATACGGCTCAACCAGTGCTTGAGCTCTTTGACTACTCTCCTGACTCTGATGATGCATTCCCTCTTGGAAGTTACTTGGCTGCCATAAAACAGGAAAAGCGAAAGAACAAAGCTGCTGCAAGCTCTCCAGTTGTGTCTCCGATTCATTCTCCATCAGATGGTGCTCCACCCACCGATGTTGGTTTTGGTGGTATGTCACCGAAACCAACATCCCCTACTAATGACACTGCTTCTTCTAGCTCCGGTTTTGATGGCTTTACTGCCCCTGTCGGTGCATCCCCCTCATATGAACCCTTATCCGATGATCTTGATGAGGATGAGGTCCTTGGCGTTGAAATCGAAGACATGGTGGTTGTGTCCTGGAAATTCTTGACTTTGGAGGCCAAAGAGTTGTTTGACGGGTATCATTCTCGTGGGTTAATTGCTGAGCGCAGAGTCCCGATTGAGAATTTTGAGAAGCAGAACCTGATTACTTTCTTCAAGCATCGATGTATGTATTCGACAGTTACAACTGCTATGTCGTTTGTGCATGATGTCATTTTTGAATTCTATGCGAATCTATTGCCATCTGTTGTGAATCCCAAGTCTGTGAACTATGGGAAGGTGTATGTGCGTGGGAAGGTGTATTCTTTTACTCCTGACTTGGTGAATGAACTATTTGGTACTGAGTCCTATCATGGCGACTCGACTGTGGATGACATGGATGAGGATTGAATTTTTATCTGGTGGGTTGACGAAGAAGTGGCGTGAGCAACTGCCCCGCACGCGCCTTTCCTCTCTCTATTTGTTTCTGCATAAGGTAGGTGTTTTCAACTGGGTCCCTACCAAGAATGCAACGGTGGTCACTCGTGCTCAGGCGGTATTTTTGTACAAACTTGGTCGTGGCATTAAGTTCAACTTTGGCCAGCATGTTTTTGGGGTCATTACTAGGTTTGTGACGACTAAGGCTGCATCCTCTCTATGTGTTCCTTCCCTTATCTACACCTTTTGGAGAACCAGGATTTCTGACCTGATGACGATGATGTGATCACTGGGTAAGCTGATTGGTTTTCCTTGCGCGGTCAGAACTTGTCTGGGGCCCGCGTAGTTGATCTCCCTTTTCAGGCGCCTCCTCGAGCTGGAGCTGGTGGTGGTTCTGGTGACGGTTTTGGAGTTCCTAACACCAATTCCAACATGAGCATTTTCTCAGCTCCGGTTATTCGGGCCCAGATTGTTTTACTTGATAATCAGATTGTCCGGCACTTCAGGGTTCGTTTGTGGAGGCCCTTTTGCTTTCCAAACAAAAAGGGGTGATAGCGCAAATGACGACGACGTTGGTGAGGACGACGCAAGTGATGCTGCTGTTGCCGAGGCGTTGGCAAGCCTATCCAGAGAGAAGAGGAGGAAGAGATTTCGTTCCAAAAGTAAGAGATTGAAGAAGATGAAAAGGCTGCTGAGGAAGAGGAAGACTCAGGATGAAGGAACTTCGACTTCCCCTCGGCGTTCGAAGAGGGTGCGGAGTCAATAAGTTCCTCATTTTCTGTTATGTTCAGTGATTGATAAACAATGTTTGTTTTAATGTTTGTTTTGATGTCAATTTTGATTTTGGTAAACAATGATCACTTGTTTAGGGGGAGTTTTCTAACTCAAGGGAGTCTTAGTTTTTTTTAACATTTTGTTGCGTCGTAGTATTTTGTCCAAAAAGGGGGAGATTGTTGAGAATTTATTTTTGACAATAATTTCTTTTTTAGTTGTTTGCCTTTTTTGGGTACAAAATAAATTAAAATTCTAGATTTTATTTTCTAGATTGTGTCTAAAACTTTATTTAGTTTCCTAAATTATGTTTAGAATTTGTTTTACTTGTTTACCAAGTTTGAGATATTAGAATTTTCTATTTAAGACAAGAGAGGACAAGACTTGAAGACAAGACTTTTGACGCACGGATTTGAAGAAAGAAGGTGACGCAAATCATCGAGTAAGAACACAAGCAAACTACTCACTTGAAACCATTGTCCGGGATGAAGAAGGTGTTCGAAGTTGCGTAACCAACGGAGAAAATCATCCTTCAAGGCGACAAGTATTTTAGTATCACATGTTTGATACTATAGTTTTCATATATTACTTCATTTCTTTTTGTATTGATCATGAACAAAGAAAGTAATATAATTTTCGGGTTTGTACACCCAAGTTCACAAGTAATTGAGTTTAAATTGTTGTGTTTATCTTTTATATTTTCACTGCTTATTTTTGTTAAACTCTGATGTTAATTTTGGTGATTGTAAAGCAACAAGTTACTGATTCTTATTTTCAAAACCATAGAACTACAAATTCACATAACCTTGGCCGGCTGATACTGACCGAATAAGACACATCAATGACTAACTAACTGATAAAAACCCAAGTCATGGGCCAGGACGTGAGCTTTAGTCAGCCTCCACAACCAGATTCCAGTTGGGTGCCAACACGGCTGGAATACCTGTTTCCATCGGGGCTTCCCAGCTACGGACGATAATTGACATTGTATTAAAATGTTTACCCAAGGTGACTCCGCCCCCTTTCTTAGTTTTGTTATTTTCCAGGGAGTTTTGGTGCCCAGTTTTCCGGCACAAACAATTAGCGCCGTCTGTATAAATCAATTGAGTTAAGATGTGAGAAACAAATGATGGAAAAGGGAACACGATGGAGAATAGCGGGTTTGGTGGTTTCTTGGATCTGCCCACCTCGTCTCCTCGTCGATAGATTGGCCACCCAACGTCCGTTATGTTACGATTCGATGTACGTGCAGACAAAGCAAACTCCAGTGGGTCACATAAACCTCTCAGATCTGTTAGGGTGTACGAGTCAACTCATGTGAGATGTTGTCGTGCTATGCGTACAACCCAAATGTGGCGACACGAAAACATAGAAGGGTGTGTGGGATCAGAGCAGGTTTCGACGAATGGCATGAGTAGCTTCGATTTATTCGGATTCGGTCTGGGCTTTGCATTCTACATTGGAGAAGAGGTTGCACTTGTGTCTCGATACCTATGTCTCGAGGGAGTCGGGGTTTCCGGAATCGGGAGATGAAGCATATCTTATTAGGATACCTGAAATAGTAATGTGGCTTATCTTTTTAGGACAGATGGCACAACACCAAGCACCAGAAAACGCATCTCTTGTAATCTTGATTTTTCGCGTTGGCAGTGCTTGACAACTTCGAATGGAATTCTGTTCGATTTGGTCTGAACTATGTCGCTTTAAAAAAAAAAGAAAGAGAGAGAGAGACCCAAAGCTCTCAGCAAGATGGCTCAACAACTTTTTGCTACATTTGATTTTTTTTTCTTTCAATATTATGTTTTGTATCTTGGGCTGTCTTGAACAAATTACTAAGCTAATGAGCTTATGCATACTGAGCTTGAATGGCATGAAAGTAATGCTGAAGGAGGGAAAAAATAATTCAATAATTCAATCACGAAAACGTATCTTTATTATCAAATTAATCCAATTATTCTCGCATGAAATGCGGCATATAAAGCATTTTTTATTTCAACTTCACACGGCAATTAATTAGAAAGCACACAAATATTGTCCAACTAAATGGAGATGCTATTAGGGACACCTTTTCCTGTCACACCAGCTTCCGAAAACGGTTTCAAAAGCTCGTACGGAACCACACCGGCCCCGGCCCTGTTCATACAATTCGTATCTGCATTTCTACCATCAATTATCCCTTCGATCTCCTTCAACCGCCCGTAAAACCGTTCATACGCAGCCGTGATCACTTTATCCTCCGCCCAAAACGGCTGAATTTGCTCCCCAATATACTCCTCGTCCGGAGAATGGTTCGAAAGAACGTCTATAATAGCCATCACTACGGTCGCTTGCACCTGTGACGGGAAGCACTTTAGCAAAAACTCCTCGGGCCTCTCCAAAAACTTTTTCATTTGCTCATCGCTCGGGTCTTCAGTAGGCATAATTGTTCTAGCGATTGCGGGCCTATTTGGAAAGTAGCCCGCGTAATCAAATTGGCCAAAGTTTACGGCTGCATGGTGGCCCGAAGCTACCCATATGATCGTTGTTAGAATTCCGATCAAGTCTTGCGGAGTTTTTAGCTCCGGCCACCATGGCTCGTCCTTTTTATCTGCGTGGCCGACTGTTCGAATTTCGGTCCACCATGCTTCGAGCTCGTCGTCTGATTGGACGAGACCTGCTTCGGGATAATAGTAAGTGACGTAGTCTGTGACCCACTGTTTGATTGCGTCCCACAAAAGCAAACCATCGGTTGCGTAAGGGTAATCTTTGATTGTTAGCTTTAAGCCGTGTGGTGCACTTGGATCTTCCACAGCCATTCCCCTATAAGAAATTCAAATAATTATTCAGTTCAGAAAAAATGTAAAACGTTGAAGGGGAAATTGTAATTTTGAAAGTTAACTGGAGTTTCTTTTGTAATTATCCCTGTTAGCCAGTCTGTTAGATATTTTCATAGTCGTTTGATAAGACGACCTGTGTTAGTTGGTTTACCTGGTGATTAGATCTGCAGGTAGTGCCTCTTGGTCAAATCGCCATAGCTTGTCGTACGCAACAGAGCTCAATTCCATGGAGTACTTGGCGGGGGAGAATGAAGTCTCGATGATCCCGTTAGCATTAATAAGGGCCTCACGAGCCAAAGCGTTAATCTCCATCGTGTATCGTAAATGAGGATGCAACAGTCTGTAAATCGGGTGCATTGCACTTAGTTGCCTATGTGTCGCTATTATGTAAGGCTCTGTGCAACAATGAGTACGCAGCCTGCAAATACGTACCCGGACGTGATTAAGATTTTTACCATATTTCTTTTTATAAAAATATATAATTAAATTAAATATTAAAAAAATAGAGTTGACTTGTGATTTCATTTTACTTATTAAAAATTTAAAAAATACTAAAAACATATATTAGCAGAATAGGACTTACCAGTGACTAACTAACTGATGATAACCCGAGTCATGAGCCAGTACATGAGCTTTAGCCAGCCTCCACAACCAAATTCCGGTTGAGTCCCAACACGGCTGGAACACCTGTTTCCATTGAGGCTTCCCAGCACCCGGTGGCCTTGTTAACTCAATGACCAGGGGCCTCAACGTGCCTGAGGGCGTTAAGAAGAATAACGTCCTCGATCCGTAAAAGGTTGTCCCCGTGATCTCTCTCACCTTGTTCACATAAGGCAAGAACACGTCATGATAATCCAAAATGAATAGCTTCTTCTGCTTCACCGCCTGCACAAATTGAAAAAAAAAAACGGGTTTAGATCAAAACAATAGCACGTGTCATGTATGAATTCTGCCCACTGGTCCGATTTTCTTACCTCTTCAACTGACATGTAGCCTCCGATTTCACACAATACCAGCTCCGTTGTGATTGCTGACTCAGCAGGCCCGTACACCTCAGGGTCGAGGTTACTTTTCAGTGGCCATTCCTGTCATCAATTTTTACCATATTTAGCAATATCAAAATATGCTTCTACTACATTCATTCTCTCTTGATTTCCATATATAAATTAAGCATTTGAAGTATATATATACACACACATAAACAGGATCGAGTGAACTTCCATACGAACATATATTGTCGCACTAATCAAGAAATTACAAAAAATTGGAAAATCAATTACAGCACTCGCTAATACAATGTCGCTTATCCAAGAATCTACGTATTTTATCTAGAGCAAAAAAAGTGTGTTCTTGAAGATTATACCGTAACCAGTTTGATGCAGCATGGATTAACACCTGCTAGAGTTTGCCTTGCAAATTCAGCATCCATGAACCAAGCAAACTTATCCCCTGCAATAGTGATATTTCAAGAAAATTTACATCTTGCGAAAAGAAAAGAAAAAAAAAGAGAGAGGCAGAGATGAAGGATTTACTGTCAATCAATGCAGGTGTCTCAAAGCGCAGGACACTGTTACTTGTATTAGTGATAAACCTCACAAGCCTGGGTATGGCGTTTCTTAGAAAACCAGTCGTTGGAATATCCGGAAGGAAAACCCCTTCGTCGAATAGAGTGTCTATAGCAGTGAAGTGTGGGAACCCAAGGCTATTGGCCTCGATAACAGTCTGCACCGTTGGAACTAGTGCATGAAGAACCGAGGACAGAGTTTTTGCTGAGAAAGTCGCCTGCTTTATTTCAGAAAACGCCTCGTCTCTTGGCACATACACATTGGAGCCTCTCGACTCGGACAACGGATCTGAGATGATGAATTTAAACACTTATTTTATTTACATCTTACAAAATTGGAGTGAATGCATTATGCCGTAAAATCTAAGCTGGTCATTTCGACAAACACGTAGTGCGCATGCGAATAGATATTTAAATAAAACAAAAATATTATAGGTCACCTTTGTTAGTTCTTGGGCGACCAGTTCTGCAGCGGCGAGGATAAGGATGCTCAGCGCCGCCGAGAACGGGGCGGGCCAAGTCATCGTCACTGTCGTCGGGATCACCGAGATCGTTGTAGAAATCGTAGTCGTATATTCTGTCGGATTTCTTGCGCTCGCCTTGGCCGTCCCCTCGCAGGGTTATGAGCTCTTCTCGTCTGTACCTTGTCAGCCCACTCGGAGTTTGGAATGGCAAGTAAGACTGTATCCATCATTTGCATTCCAATGTTAAAAAAAAAATAAAAAAAATCGCGTATGATTTGTTAATTTTGTATTCTTGTCTACGTAGTAATTTTTTTAATAATGTTATTTATTATTTCACACTTTTAACTATTTTAAATAAAAGTATATTATGATCGTTTAATACTTATAATCATAACACTAATTATATTTTTAAACTTCCTAAAATGGTCAATTGTGACAGATAACTCCCTAAAATAGTCAATTGCGATAGATAAAATGAGACGAATAAAGAAAAAACATTTTCTCAACCTATCTCCAAGGTACTGAACTCATTACCGGAGTCAGTGTCGGCCCTGACTTACGAGGCCTATAGGCGAAATTATAATTGGGGTTCAATTTGAATTTAATTTTAAAAAAGAAAAAAAAAAATTCAGCAAAAATAATGTCGTAAATTATCTTGAACTCAAACATCAATGTTCTCGTATGTTTTAAGCAAAAATGTGACTCATCACATTTTTTTAGAAAGAATGATTGTAACCTGACAAAATTATTTAACTGTTTATACATCTAAATAAAAAAATCACATAATATAATCTTATTAGTGTTAACTACTTATTTCCATTATTCATGAACATCAAAAGTTGATTAGAATGATTTAAAAGTATAATTTAAAAAAAAATTGAAAAAACTAAGATGAAAAATATTTTGAAAGTGAAATAAAAAATATGAATAATCATTTTCAAAAGATGAAAGTGCAATATAAATAATCGGGATTTCAACTTTCAGAGAATGGAAAAAAAAATCACATTTTAATATTTTAAATCATCATTTATATATATATATATATATATATATATATATACCCCTCAAGATTGGGAGCCGTAGGCCCAGGTCCTCTATGCCTATACTCAGGGTCGGCCCTGACCGGAGTCATCTCTTATCGGTTGACTCCCTTTATTTAATTCGTAATTTATAAATAATACTTTTTTCGTCTTATTCTACAGTTGATAATTTTACAGAAATTAAGATGGTTGGTATTATAATTATAAATATCAAATGATCATAATATTATTTTATTTAAATCAAAGTAGGAGTAAAAGTAATAAAGTGTGAAATAACCTCTATTTTTTATTGGGAAATTAAAGTAACAATGACTATCTCTCGAAAATGTAAATGCGACAGACCAACGGGCTAATTATATTTCAAATTACGACAGATAGAACAGGATGGAGGAAGAATTTTTTTTTAAAAATTTTGCAAACCTTATCAAATTAATAACTCCTATATAAAAATTATAACCGTATATAAATTAGAGCATCTCCAATGCAACAATGTTGAAAGTGAAAAAATTGACACATGGAATAAAAATAATTTCGTGGCACATTAAATACTTTACATTGTCAAGAGCAATGTTAAATTGTAGACATTACTCTTGACAATGTTTACAATTAATTTTAAATATATCATCCAATCATGTTATTTCTCTCTTTATTTTTTCTAAAAATAAATAAAATAAATGATCACATATATAACATTAACATTGATGCAATGAAGAATTTTTTTTATAAAATGTCAATGTCATTTGCCACATATGTTCAATTAACACTATTACATTGGAGATGCTCTTATGACTTATTTATTGTTTGTATCCTATCTTTTTTAACTTTTTGGAATAGATTTTCTCTCACGACTAATTAAATAAAAGATTATTCATTTATCTTGAAGCAAAGCTTTTTATTTTTTATTTTTTGGTAATGAAGCTCGTAGTTATCAATTTATCATCTTTATGAGTTCTTATAATACTTTTTTAGAGTTTATGTGATCAAAATATCACAAAGAAAAGAGAGAGAGAGTTCTCATTTAACTTATTTATATATAAGTACATTTTACCAATATTATAATGATCTAGCATGATTAAAAAAAAAAGTCAATTATCATTAGGGGCGAATCTTTATTCATAAAGAAAATTTATGTAGTCCACTAGTTTTTTAATACATATTGGACGGGATTGGGTACGAGGGGTATTTTTTAAGAAAATAATATAACTATACATGATATAAAATAAACTATGATAATTATTTATGACAGTTTAACAATATTTGTGATGGTAATATTGTAAATATGTTTTATAATAATTTAATATATGTGAGTGATACTAGAATTATATAAATTTGATAATATTTTAATTATTCTTTGTGATATTTTTATGTGGTTTCAAATAAGGCCACAAAAAGGATAGTATCACCTAAATACAAACAGAAAGCTACCTTGTTAGAGAAAAAAACTCTCTTCACTTGTTTATCATCTTTGGTATGAATCCATGAATCGCAGGTCACGTTAATGGAGCCACCCTTTAAACCATCAAATACAATGTCTTTTACGTACATTTCGTTTCGGTGCTCGTGTTCTATAATTACAGCCCCAATTTCTCCAAAATCATAAGGAATATCGAAATTGGTCTCGTAGTAAATATCATTGCCATCCTTACCAACCCTATGTGCATATGAACTGATGGTTGGCTGCTCTTGTCCAGACTCTACAAAACATATGACCATAAATGAGGACAATTTTCATATTAATTAGACTCTTAATCATGACCAAAGGAAAATTCTAATACAATTTTCTAATTTTACTATCAATGCACACACATTTGATTCAACTTCAAATAAATACAATTTCAAACACTTCAACTTCGATATTTCTAATATTAGTTTATATTTGCTATCGAGACACAAATTTTGGATTCAGGTTCCAAAAAAATAATAAAAACAATCTTATCTTTTTTATTATAAACTGTCTTTGCTTCTATTGCAAAAATATAATCATTTATTTAAAAAAAAAAAGAAAAGTGTGCAAACACTCCCTTAATGACGAAAGCAAGAGGAGGCAAATGGCCAAGAAATTATTTCGATGCAAGAACTAATATTGAAATAACTTTTGATAAATAAATGGTGGCATTAATTACACAATGTCTTGTTCATGGCCAATGGGAAACCTATTTCCTTAAAAAAGTGACATTTTGTTATTTTCAGGACTAGTGAGAGAATATTCTGAATTGCCATTGGGCCTTGTTAATTTTCCTACAAGAATAAATCACAACTAACTAAAGATTAGTAGTATTTTGACATTTTATTGAGAGATACACATATGTAAAACGGCCTAACAGATCTTGACCTCAGACCACTTAATTAAATATTGATTAATACATACGTAATTGATCAACCACTATTTAAAATCGGCTACCGCCATATAATTCATAAAATTAATAAAGATAAAACTCTAAAATAAATTGCAAATTTGAAAAACAAAAACCTAAAAAGTGAAAAGGATATCCATTTGTTTCCTTTCGTTTCATTAGATAATAATAAAAATAAATAAATTAAGAGATGAATTTTTTTTGATGAAATAGTAATTTGGTATAATTTGTGTTTGAGTAAGTGAATGGATATAAAATTATTTGATATATGAGCTTACTAAGATTTTTTTTAGTGAGAAATTAATGGTAGTGGAAAAGGAAAATAAGAGAGAGAAATTAGGAAAAAAAATTGGGAAAAACTTTTGAATTGTATTTTTCGAGAATAAAAACAAATTATTAGCCATAACCAGTCACTTTCTTGATATCTTTTTTTTTTTTTTCCTTGTAAAGAGCTTAAATTTTGTTTCGCTGAGACCAATTGCCACTCAAAATTTGGGTTCTAATTGGTAGAATATATTTCATCCAGCAGTCTGACAAAGGTTTTTGTTTTTTTTCTTAAAATGCGTTTTTTCCTTCAGTTACTACGATTATATGTTTATATTTGTGTGAATTAAAATTAATGTTCTTAAAATCATTGGGCTTACAATTATGATTATATATTCATGTGTGTGAACTTAAAATTAATGTTATTAAAATCGTTAGGCGTCCATTTGATTTTATTAATTATTATCATTTAAAACTTACTCCCTCCGTCCCAAAATGATGGTCCTGCGGTTGGTTTCACACATATTAAGAAATGAGTAGTTTATATAGTTAAGTCATTAATTTAATAGTATTTTTCAATTATACCTTCCTTGAATTTATTAATATCAATTAATAATTATAAAAATCAGTGTTGGAATTAGTATATTTGTTATTGGAATAGTAAGATTTTGCATTGTAATCATTAATTCTCAATAGAAAACTAGTATTTTAAGAATATTAATTAAGGGTATGTGTGAAAATGAAAAATTAATGATACATTATATATGTATGGTAATTGGACTATCTTTGTGGAAAAGAAAATGAAATATTGGACTATTTTTGTGGGACGGAGGGAACATATTTCATAAATACAATTAAAACTCATACTACTCGTATAAAAAATAAAATAAAAAAGGTTTAGAAATAGAAAATATGGCGTCTAGACCGTCTGACTGTCAGGACGGCTGCCTAGACAAAAGTCACGGCCCAGCCCAGGCGAGGGGCGATATTTTTAGAATGTTGATTTAAAATAAAAAGAAAGAGTTGCTTACAAATCCACCTCACCGCTGTGCTACGACCCTTGAATGATGTCATGGTATATATATATAAATAAGAGCATTTTTAATGTAAATGTGTTAATTCAGTATTTGTGGTTTTATATAAAAAAACTTAATGTATCAATGTTAATATTATATATATGATAAAATAAAATTTAAGAAAAAATAAAAAGAGAGAAATAATATGATTGAATGATATATTTAAAATTATATATTTAAAAAATTTGGTGTGTGGAACATAAGAAAATAAGGTAAATGTTCTTAACTTTGTTGGTCTTAATTACTAATTCGATTTTGGCATTGAAATCGGTATATAAAAATTCTTTTCGTTTCTCTTTGAATAATTAATTCATTCATTCATGCAAAATTATGGATTACCAGGATGGAGCTCCGCGGCAACAAGCTCGAGGCGAAGGGTTCTACCAAGTAGGTCCGCTATACCGTCGAGCCGAAAAAAAAAAAAAACATTTCGAAATTAGCTTCATTATCTGGATATATAGGGTAAAAAACACACTCATACATGAATGAATGGTACGATACGAGTTATGAAAGAAAAAACAACAACTTGGATGATGTATAGCCCCACCAAAGTTTTCAAAATTTCCTTTTTAACCCTCAATCAACACCATACCTATTTTTTTATTTTTTTATGGTCATATGTTTTGTAGAGTCTGGACAAGAGCAAGCCAACCATCAGTTCATATGCACATAGGGTTGGTAAGGATGGCAATGATATTTACTACGAGACCAATTTCGATATTCCTTATGATTTTGGAGAAATTGGGGCTGTAATTGTAGAACACGAGCACCGAAACGAAATGTACGTAAAAGACATTGCATTTGATGGTTTAAAGGGTGGCTCCATTAACGTGACCTGCGATTCATGGATTCATACCAAAGATGATAAACAAGTGAAGAGAGTGTTTTTCTCTAACAAGGTAGCTTTCTGTTTGTATTCAGGTGATACTATCCTTTTTGTGGCCTTATTTGAAACCACATAAAAATATCACAAAGAATAATTAAAATATTATCAAATTTATATAATCTTCTTATCATATATATTAAATTATTATAAAACATATTTACAATATTACCATCACAAATATTGTTAAACTGTCATAAATAATTATCATAGTTTATTTTATATCATGTATAGTTATATTATTTTCTTAAAAAATACCCCTCGTACCCAATCCCGTCCAATATGTATTAAAAAACTAGTGGACTACATAAATTTTCTTTATGAATAAAGATTCGCCCTAATGATAATTGACTTTTTTTTTTAATCATGCTAGATCATTATAATATT
>BMAC01000348.1:879871-894809 GCA_014905375.1 Phtheirospermum japonicum
AATATTATAATGATCTAGCATGATTAAAAAAAAAAGTCAATTATCATTAGGGCGAATCTTTATTCATAAAGAAAATTTATGTAGTCCACTAGTTTTTTAATACATATTGGACGGGATTGGGTACGAGGGGTATTTTTTAAGAAAATAATATAACTATACATGATATAAAATAAACTATGATAATTATTTATGACAGTTTAACAATATTTGTGATGGTAATATTGTAAATATGTTTTATAATAATTTAATATATATGATAAGAAGATTATATAAATTTGATAATATTTTAATTATTCTTTGTGATATTTTTATGTGGTTTCAAATAAGGCCACAAAAAGGATAGTATCACCTGAATACAAACAGAAAGCTACCTTGTTAGAGAAAAACACTCTCTTCACTTGTTTATCATCTTTGGTATGAATCCATGAATCGCAGGTCACGTTAATGGAGCCACCCTTTAAACCATCAAATGCAATGTCTTTTACGTACATTTCGTTTCGGTGCTCGTGTTCTACAATTACAGCCCCAATTTCTCCAAAATCATAAGGAATATCGAAATTGGTCTCGTAGTAAATATCATTGCCATCCTTACCAACCCTATGTGCATATGAACTGATGGTTGGCTTTGCTCTTGTCCAGACTCTACAAAACATATGACCATAAAAAAAATAAAAAAATAGGTATGGTGTTGATTGAGGGTTAAAAAGGAAATTTTGAAAACTTTGGTGGGGCTATACATCATCCAAGTTGTTGTTTTTTCTTTCATAACTCGTATCGTACCATTCATTCATGTATGAGTGTGTTTTTTACCCTATATATCCAGATAATGAAGCTAATTTCGAAATGTTTTTTTTTTTTTTTTTAAATTCAAACACTTCAACTTTGATGTTTTCTATTTTTGTTTCTATTTTCGATCAGTATACAAACATAAGATTCAACTTCAAAAAATACAATTTTTTATTCTCAAATATATTTGCTTCGACTGCAATAAATAAACACGTATCATAGGAAATTTGCAAAAACTTTGTAAATGTTGAAAGGCAAGTGGAGGGAAATGGTCCTAGAAATTTCAATACTCTTACATATGTATGGAAGCTAATTTCGATATTTTTTTTCAAACTTTGAATATTTTATAATTTTACTATCAACACAAACACTTTTGATTCAACATCAAAAAAAATACAATTTCAAATACTTCAACTTCGATATTTCTAATATTAGAGTATATTTGCTATTGATACAAATGGCCAAGAAATTATTGCAAAAAAAAAATAAAAAAAAATCATTTATTTAAAAAAGAAAAGTGTACAAACCCTTAATGACGAAAGCGAGTGGAGGCAAATGGCCAAGAAATTATTTCGATGCAAGTACTAAATAATATTGACGTAACTTTGATAAATAAATGGTGGCATTAATTACACAAACTGTCTTATTAAATGGCCAATGGAAAACCTCCATGGAGTACAACTAGGGGCAGGGTGGCTATGACTTTTCCTTAAAAAGTGACATTTTGTAATTTTTCAAGACTAGTAAGTGAGTGAATATTCTAAATCGCCATTTTGCCTTGTTAATTTTCCTACAAGAATAAGTCACAACTAACTAAAGATATATAGAGTATTTTGACATTTTATTGAGAGATACATTTTAAACGGTCAAATAGATCTTGACCCACCATATAATTCATGAAATTAATAAAAGATAAAATTCTAAAATAAATTGCAAATTTGAAAACCCAAAGCTTAGCACCAAACCAGGCTAGGCGCCCCAAACGGAATCGAGATTTTATATAATTTCTAATATTAATAATTATTATATTTAATTTTATTAATCATTATGATTTGAAATTTAACATATTTCATAAATACAACTAAAAGCTCATATGAAAAAATAAAATTAAAAAAGTTTAGAAATAGAAACTATGGCGCCTAGACCGCCTAACTGCCCGGACGGGCCGCCTAGACAAAAACCATGGCCCCCGCCTAGGCCAATTTTTATAAGGTTGATTAAAAAAGAAGAAGAAGAAGAAAGAAGAGTTGCTTACAAATTCACCAACACCTATGGATGCCAGTGGTAATGGTAATTAACATTGGAAAATGGGAATATAATAAGAAAGTGTGTAAAAAAATTGTGTGCGGAACATAAGAAAATAAGGTAAATGTTCTTATTCGACGATTCGATAATTAATCTACGTACAAATTTAAATATTTGACGATGTATATATATATAAGAAACATAAATCATTCAAATTTTCTTAACTTTGTTGGTGTTGATTACTAATGCAATTTTGGTATATAAAAGTTCTTTTCGCTTCTCTTTGAATAATTAAGTCATTCTTTCATGCAAAATTATGGATTACCAGGATGGAGCTCCGCGGCAACAAGCTCGAGGCGAAGGGTTCTACCAAGTAGGTCCGCTATACCGTCGAGCCGTCGGCTCAGCCCCAGCTGGCCGAGGACTCCGCCCACCGTCTCCAGCACCGTGACCACTGCTTTCACTCCAACTGGGTCTTGATGAGTGGCGATTGATTGAGGCTTTTGCGAGCTCGACATGCTGTTGCGGATAATTTGTTGTTGTGGTTACTAGAGAATGTGTGTGGGTTTGAGGGTGAATAAATTAAAGCTTATATTGAGATGGTGGGAGATTTTGAGAGCCCTTCATTATATAGAAAGATGAAACTTACGTAGTAATATTGGAAACTCTACGTTGACTTTACTTTACGTTACTCATGTACAGTAATCCAGTAATCCAATTACTTTTTGACACATCACTGAGAGGTATCATAGAATCAATGTATTGCATAATGTATTGCAATAATATATTTGTGGGTGTTATCATATATATATACGACTAATATAATATACAAAAATGACATCATCGTATACTTGCGTTGTCTCATAGTATTAGAAAGTGTGTTAAAGTATTGCTGACTTTAATGATGATCTTTATAAACTTAATTATTATTATTATTATTTATTATTATTATTATTGGTGTTGATGATAATAGTAATCTTTGCAGTATTGATTATATTTGCGTAGTGAGATGTAGACTTTGCTGCAGAGCCTAACCTTTTATTCTCCAGTCTCAACTGAGTTATTAATTGTATGTGCTCGAAGTTTATCGATAAACATCTGATTAATCATGTAAACTAACTGGTAGACAATATTCAAGTCAAGCCACATCATGCAAGAGGCTAAATAATAGTGGTCCATGCTAACAAATGATAATACATTTAGAAGGGGAAAAAATAAAGAAAAAACCACCTAACAAATTAAAAGTTATTCGCGTTCTTTTTCCAAATTCAAAAAATTGACTTTCGAGAACCTAATATCATTACACAGGGTATTACCATTTTATATTACACAAAGACTGATTAATTTGATGCGTGCACCCATACTCATTCTTATCTCTATTAATTAAATACGTAATTATTTTTCAAAATACGAGCTTCATCAGAACTTCATACTTATTGGTCTCATTATCTCCACTTACCACTAGAGCAAGGCGTTAAGCCTTATCAGGAACACGTAATTCATGAAGATCATGATGTTAACCTAAGTTAATTGGACAAATCCAGCCTGTGTTGTAAACAAAGACTTTAATTTTTTTTTTTAATTTCCCTTTTTAAAATTCCATGAAATGTAGATCAGATTAAAATTGCCACCAAACTGATAAAAAAAAGACCAGCTTGCTAATAAACAATGGCGTCACGGGGTGAATGTTCTGCTCCATTTTAGTTTATTGTAAGTCTTCAATAATGACAACGTCGTTTTTGTTTGATTAATAATAATAATAATAATAATAATAATAATAATAATAATGAAAAACCAAAAAGAAAAAAAAGAAAGGTATTCATGAGGCCAACCTTAAAAAAAAAAAAAAATAATAATACTCTCACGTTTTTTACTTTCACAAAGTTGACCTTTGGTGCGTAGACTTAATCACGACCGAGTCTTCACACGTGCCACTCTATCAATTAAACTTCTGGGGCGATTAATACATTTTTGATATCATGTTAAGCAATTTCTATCCTTGATTAATGACTTAATGATACAACATAAACTCTAGATGAATATATAAGAATTGCTGATGAGTATCTAGATGGTATTGGTAACGAATAACAATTGGATTTTTATTATATAATTATCATATTTATATTTATCACTTATTTATTATGTATTCATAATTAGTTCATACTGCATCATGAACTTGTATCCCTGAATTATCCATTGAACTATTCTTTCCCCTACTATCCTCTAAAAAACACGTATAAAATTCAAGTCGTATTAAGTTGATTAGACTTTTTTTATATTAAAAAAAAAAAAAGGATCAACCACCTATTATTTTGTAAGCTAAAACTTAAGTATTCTATTTCACTTTAAAGATACATAAAATTTCGTTGAAATAACAATTCAATTCAATTTAATCACTACATAACCTTAAAAATAACATGGAGGCTTGTCAATAAATAATAGTTTTTTGCTCCATTTTAGTTTATTTATTTGAAGTGTTCAATAATGACAACTGGTGACTAAATAATAGTTTTTTTTTTTTAAACTAACCAGTTATATTCACAACTTGTATTTCCTGAGGAGTACATTTAACGAGTTATGATAAGTGGATAGGGCCATACCCGTCCACCCACCCCCCACCATATGGGCTAATTTAAGTTAGGAAGGTTTTTAAATCCACTTAATTTTTAAGCTGTCCACATGATCAAACTACACCGGCGAAGATGGTGGTCCTTTATTAATAACTAGTAAAATGCAAATTGTACAACCATGTAGCATTATCAGACAGTATATCTTTTGTAAAACAAAATCAATTATTTATAAGAACAAGCTAACAACCCATATATACACTAGAATCAATTGTTTATAAGAACAAACAAATAATAGATTGCACTCAATGCCTTTCAATCAGAATTAAGACAAAATAAATGTTTAGACTGTCCGAACTCATTCATATCAAAACAGCAATATAAATTCTTAGTATAATTCAAGTCTTTTGCCTGGTTCTTGAACAAATTACTGAGCTTATTATGAATGCTGAACTTTAATGGCATGAGAGGCTATAAGTCGAAAAAAGCACGCTATAAGAAGTCGTAAAAGTCGAATATCGGTTCAATCAAGAAAACAAACGTATCTTTATTATCAAATCCAATTATTCTCGCATGAAATGAAAGATACAGGCATGATGACCTTCTATTTCAACTTCACACAGCAATTAATTAGAAAGTGCACAAATATTGTCTGACTAAATGGAGACGCTATTAGGGATGCCTTTTCCTGTCACACCATCCCCCGAAAACGGTTTCAAAAGCTGGTACGGAATAACACCGGCCCCCGACCTATTCGCCAGGCTCGTATCTGCATTTCTACCATCAATGATCCCTTCGATCTCCGTCAATCGGCCGTGAAACCGTTCAAAAGCAGCAGTGATCACTTTGTCCTCGGCCCAAAACGGCTGAATCTCCTTCCCAATATATTCCTCGTCGGGAGAGTGGCTGGATAGAACCTCTAAAGCAATCATCACCGTGGTCGCTTGAACTTGTGACGGGAAGCATTTCAGCAAAAACTGGTCGGGCCTCTCCAAAAACTGTTTCCTTTCCTCGTCGCTCGGGTCTTCAGTAGGCATATTTGTTCGAGCGATCGTGGGCCTATTTGGGAAGTAGCCCATGTAATCGTACTGGCCAAAGTTGACAGCTGCGTGGAGACCCGAGGCTACCCATATGATAGTTGTTAGAATTCCGATCAAGTCTTGAGGAGTTTTTAGCTTCGGCCACCACAGTTCGTCCTTCTTATCTCCGTGGCCTACTGTTTGGATTTCAGTCCACCACGCGTGGAGCTCGTCGTCTGATTGGACGAGATTTTCTTCGGGATAGTAGTAAGTGACGTAGTCTGTGACCCATTGTTTGATTGCGTCCCACAAAAGTAAACCATCGTTTGCGTAAGGGTAGTCTTCGATTGTTAGCTTCAGGCCGTGTGGTGCACTTGGGTCCTCCACTGCCATTCCCCTAGCAATAGCCAGTTAACCCCAAAATGGAAAGATTCAGGAAAAAAAAAAAGGGTACAATTTCAATTCAGGAATTAATGTAAACAAAAATCATTTATTTCTCACTGCACATTTTGGTCCTAAAACTCCCTCCGTCCCAAAATAAGTATCGTTTTAGGAATTCAAGGCATTTTGGTCCTAAAACTTCCTTAATCACTCTTATTTATTGTTTCTACACTTAAATATTTTAAAAAATGAGCATTGGGAATAAAAAAAAATACATTCAACGAGGATAAATCATCAATGTAAGACTTCTTAATTTGTGTGGAGTCTTCTAAAATGACAATTATTTACCCAAAAAAAACTTTCATATTCACAAATACATCCGTGACAATTGTTGTTATTTAAAAACTGCACGTATTTGTTAGGTAAATACAAAACTAAATGGGGTGTTTGGTACACAATGAAAGGGCACTGATAATATTGTAATTAAGCTAAACCTCAAGTGAAGGTTTTTTTTTATTTTAATTTATCCCTATTAAGTATTTAACAGAGCTGTGTCAGACGACCTTATGCTATATGGTTTACCTGTTGATTAAATCTGCCGGTAGTGCCTGTAGGTCGAATTGCCATAGCTTGTTATACACAGCAGAGCTCAATTCCATGCAGTACTTGGCGGGGAAGAATGAACTCTCGATGACACCACCAGCATTAATAAGTGTCTCACGAGCCAAAGCGTTCATCTCCATCGTGTACCGTAAATGAGGATGCAACAGTCTGTAAATTGGGTGCATCGCACTTAGTTGCCTATTTGTCGCGATTACGTAAGGCTCCATTCAACAATGAGTCTGTAGCCTGCAGAAAATAATTGGACTTATGATTCATTTATTTTTATTGTTATATTTTAAATCCGATCCACTCCACTTTCTTGTGCTGGCTGATACTAACAGAATAAGACTTACCAGTGACTAACTAACTGATGAAAACCCGAGTCGTGGGCCAGGACGTGGGCTTTAGCCATCCTCCACAACCATATGCCGGTTGGGTGCCAACTTGGCTGGAACACCTGTTTCCATTGGGGCTTCCCAGCTACGGGCGGCCTTGTTAGCTCGATGGCAAGGGGCCTCAACGTGCCTGTGGGCGTTAAGAAAAACAATGTCCTCGATCCATACAAGGTTGTCCCTTTGATCTCTCTCACCTTGTTCACATAAGGCAAGAACACATCATGATAATCTAAAAGGAATAGCTTCTTCTGCTTCACCGCCTGCACAAATATTTAAAAAAAAAAAGTTTAGATCAAAACAATGGCACATAGCCTCTAATTTCATTTTTCCCCATTTGGTTCGATCATAATTACCTCCTTAACTGTCATGTAGCCTCTGATTTCTTTTTCTACAAGCTCCGTTGTGATTGCTGACTCAGCAGGCCCGTACACCTCAGGGTCGAGGTTACTTGTCAATGGCCATTCCTGTGATCAGTTTTTACGTAAATTAAGCAACATATTATCACATTAATCTATATGCAAATATAAATGAGTTACATATGCAAATATAAATGAGTTACATATTAAGCAGGCCCGTACACCTCCTTAACTGTCATGTATGCTTCTACTTTATCGCTCTCTCTTGATTTGCAAATATAAATTAAGCACGTGAACAAGGTATCTATATGCATTAAACAGGCCTAAATGAACTTCCACACCAACATATTATCACATTAATCTAGAAAACACAAGAAATTGGAATCAGTTACATGGCATTCACTAAAAAGAAGAAAAAGAAAAATCACCCGTGAGATTTTTTTTTTTTTAAATGAAATGAGAATGTGTGTTTCCAAAAAAATCCCTAGAAAAGTCTAATCAAACTCTTAAAAAAGATCTCATACTAGACACAGTTCTCACTTTATAATTTAAAAAAATAAACAACAACAAAAAAAAACATCAATTTCCATTCACAATAAATAGAAAAAAAAAAAGGGAAAGAAACAAAAATAAATCACATTGTTCTCTAGCAGGCATAAAATTCTCGGAACGAATATACATATCAAATCACGCACGTATTTTATCTAGAGAAAATTAAGAGTGTGCTTGGAGACTATACCGTAACCAATTTGATGCAGCATGGATTGACACCTGCTAGAGCTTGTCTTGCAAACTCAGCATCCCTGAACCAAGCAAACTTATCTCCTGCAATAATAATAACAAAAAGAAGCAGCTTAACATATATCCAAAAAAATGAAATTTAAAATTTTAAGCACGCAAAACAAAAGAGGCAGTGATGAAGGATTTACTGTCGACAAACTCAGGGGTCTCGAAGCGCAGGACCGCGTTACCCTTATCAGTAAAATACTTAATAAGCCTGGGTATGATGTTTCCTAAGAGCCCAGGCTGGGGAACATCCGGAAGCAAAAAACCTTCGTCGAATAGATTGTCTATAGCTGTGAAGTGTGGGAATCCGATGTCATGGTCTACGATAAGACTATTCAATTGTGGAATGACTGCATGACACGCCGCGTATACTTTGTTGAATGAGAAGGTCAGACCCTTTACTTCAGAGAATGCCTCGTCCCTTGGCACGTACATAGAGTCGCTCCTCGACTCAGAATACGGATCTGCGAGTTCACATACGTACATGGAAATTTCAGATGAATTTATACGAGTTCATTTTAATCCAAGAATTACATTACAGACATTTGATTTTTATTTTTTTTAATCAATTATTATTACTAGATATATTCAATAGATATTCCAAAAAGCATATAAAAATATGAATATCTTAATCCTAACTCTAAATTGTCACCCATGTATGAAGGCTTAGCTCGGCATTTTGACAAACAGATGCTGCGCATGCCACAAATCCAAAATAAATAAAGAAAAATGGATATGTCACCTTTCTTAGTTCTTGGGCGGCCAGTTCTGCAGCGGCGAGGATAAGGATGCTCAGCGCCGCCGAGAACGGGGCGCGCCAAATCAGCGTCGGTTTCGGGATCGCCGAGGTCGTTGTAGACATCGTAATCATATATTCTGTCGGATTTCTTGCGTTCGCCTTCGCCCTTTCCTCGTAGTGATATGAGCTCACTTTCTCTGTACCTTATTAGCCCACTCGGAGTTTGAGATGGCAAGTAAGACTGCACCCATCATTTTCATAGCATTCAAATGTTATATTTATTTTTTATGTTCTCTTTTGAGATAAGTGAGTCATATAATAATTATAGTAATAATATACTTATTATATTTTTTCCCTAATAATAATGCAGCACAGGGCATGTGTTTGTTCAATCTGCCGGGTTTTTTAACCGAAAAAATCCAAACTGTAACCGAAGCGGACAAAAATTTATTTTGGTTTCGGTTTCGGTTTGTAATGTTAGCTTTTCTTTTAAAGTTGATTTAGACCATTGATTTTCTTTTTTTTTTTTGGCAAAAACTCCCAATTTTTTTAACTGACGGTTTACGGTTCACAATTTTCTCAAACCGACACCGAACTGTCGGAAACTGGTGATCAATAGTTAACCGAACCGTTGATCAAAATCGGAATCGGTAGTTTCTTGGTTAATCAGAACCAGCCGGTTTGGACATCTCTACGTAGGCTTATATTCTTAATAAAAATTAAATGTTATTTTACTAATTTTACTCATACTTTTATTGTTTTATACTTTTTGTTCTTCTAAACAAAATGTTATTATGATTATTTGATACTTATAACTATAATATCAATCATCTTTCTTAATTATATATCAATCATCTTTCTTAATGTGCGTGAAATGGTTAATTACGATAGATGGAATGAGATTATGATTAATGTACGTGAAATGGTTAATTACAACAGATAGAATGAGATTATGATTGAGAGATTAATTACCTTGTTAGAGAAAAATACTCTCTTCTCTGGATTATCATACTTGGAATGAATCCACGAATTGCAGGTCACTTCTATCTTGCCACTCGATAAACCTTCAAACACAATGTTTTTTACGAACATTTCTGTTCGGTGTTCATTTTCTATAGTTACAGCACCAATCTCTCCAAATTCTTTGGGAATCTCGAAACTGACGTTGTAGTATCTCTCGTTGTTATACTTGCCTGCCCAATGTGCATATGAACTGATGGTTGGTTTCTTTTGTCCCGAATCTACAAAACACCATAATAATTAGGATTTGATATAATTAGCTAAAAAAGTTTTTTACTTTTCTGCTTCTGCTTTAGCTAGCTTCATCTAATTAAAACTTAAAAGCTAGAAGTTTTCAAGTGCTTTTGATTTTGAAGAAATGCTTTTGATATGTTTCTGCATTAACAATTAAAAAGAGATGACAATTTTGGATTGCCAAATAAATCCAGGGTAAGAATATGAAGAAAACAAATTTCATAATATCACTAGCATAGTAGCCTTCATATTTCGTTTTTTTTTTTTTTTTTTTTTCTTTTTGTTGAAACACTCGAACTTTGAATTTCCCAACTTTAAGATTTTATTTGGCAACACGGCAAACAGTTGACATCCAAAGTTTTCACACTCCCTAAATGCACGAAGAAAAGTAGAGTACAAGACCATCAAATTAGTTTTTGATGAATGTAATAATATAATATATATATATATATATTAAACTAGGAATAGACACAAAATTTATCAAAATCTTAGTTTTTATATATTTAAATTTTATTTTATTTATATATATAATAAAACAAAGTGAGAGTATAATTATTTGATATTTATAACAATAACTATAACATTTAATATTATTTTTAATATATATTAAACTAGGTATAGACTCACTAGGCTGGAGCTCCGCCGCAACAAGCTCAATGAGAAGTGTTTTACCAAACAAGTCGGTTACAACATCGAGGGCTCCACTCGGGCCCTCTAGGTGTTCGAGGGCTCCACCCACGGTCTTCAGCACCGTGACCACGGCTCTAACAGTGGGTCGTCGTCTTCCCAGCAAATGTGAGTACAGCTTTCACCGTAGAGGCGGTGGACCGTGCCGGAGCACTCGAGAACTTTTGCTCGGTTTTCTAGTCGAGATAGAATTTGGCCGAAAGAAAGCCAACGAAGATGCGGCATTTTGCTCCGACGGAGAGGGAAGGCTCGTTCACTCGAAGTAGGTTTTGAGGAGTAGTAGAGTGAGGCTTTTTGCATGTAGTTGTTCAACATGTTGGTGTGGATAATTAATTTGTTGTTATTGTTACATGCAAGAATGTGTGGGTGGGTGGTTGGGAAAGATAAAGCTGTTTGAGTTTGATGGGAGAGATAGTCGAACTTTGAGAGCACTTATATAGAGAGAGAGTCGGAGAGAGAATAGGGAATTCCATTTTCTTTTTTTGTCTTCCTTTCTTTTTAGAGAACACCATGCATTTGTTACGGACGGTAGCTTCGATTTTAAAATGTTGTTTCATGCATCTTCTATTACGGCACAACAAAGATGACTGACATGTCCGTAAAAATTACAATCGAGCATAAATTTGTTTTTAATGTTTTTTTTTTAATAAACGTGTGACAAACTCTAGTGAGCAAGGACGAAACCAAAAATTAAACACCGAGGGCACTATGTTTTACTTTTCTTAAAATGTGGGGGAAAGAGATTTTTTTAGAGGGGGAGATTTTAAATTTAATAATTATATATGAAAAATTCATAGATTTAGCAATTATTACAAAAGTTTAAATTAATTTATTTTAAATACACGGTGGCGATTTTAGTCCATTAACTTTATGCACTTGAGAATTTTAGTTCACCAAATACATGGGTGGCGATTTTAGTCCACTAATTAAAAAAAATCGTACATTTAGTCCATTTCTGACCTGAAATTGGGATTTTTGGCCGGAATTTGATTTTGACCATATTTTTAGGGATTTTGACCAGAAAAATCGGCCAAATTGCCACGTATGTGCTGACTAGGTTATAACTTGCCATATATATGCTGACTGGGTTTGTTGTGGAGGGAGAATTGCTTACCAAATTCTTCATCACCACCGACCAGCCCCAATCAAACCCCAAATCCATACACAGGCAGACCCGCGGCCCGATCCACGAGAACCACCGGATCGCCACCCTCAATCGTCAACCGCCATTTTATTTCAGCCGCCGACGAAGCAAACCCCCCCCCACCCCCAACATACACACGCGATGAACCGTTACCAGCCCGAACAACCAAGACCCCAAACTGCTGCGGCCCGATTGAGACCCGAAACTCAAAACCCAGCCAGCCGACCGTCGTGCCATCACCACCCTCTGTTTCGATGCCGCCGTTCGCCGGATTTGAAGGGGGGGGGGGGGGGGGGGAGGAGATTGGCCGGCCGTTTTCAATTTGAGGAAGAATCGGACTTGAGCCCAACCGAGCCGCCTACCCAAGGTAGTTGTCGCCGATACCATCTCGCCGAGCCACCGCCGCTTGTGGATGCTACTGGTTGCTGCCGCCGACGATCGAAGGAGGAGGAGCCGATTTGCTGATTCTGATTTTTCCGAATAATGAGACGGGCTTGGCCAAATAAGGGGCTGATAATCCATTAGATATTGTATAAATAAGCAATTTTCCTTCCACAACAAACCCAGTCAGCATATATGTGGCAAGTTATAACATAATCAGCACATACGTGGCATTTTGGCCGGTTTTTCTGGTCTATCCGTAAAAATCTGGTCAAAATCAAATCTCCGGCCAAAATCCCAATTTCAGATCGGAAAGGGACCAAATGTACGATTTTTTTAATTAGTGGATCACCACCCGCGTATTTGGTGGACTAAAATTCTCAAGTGCATAAAGTTAATGGACTAATTCTGCATTTTGGCCTATAACTAACACATATCATCACATATAACTGCTACATATCATCTCAAATAATGAAAATTCTAATCTAAAATTTAAAATCGTAAAATAAAAAATATAAACCTAAAATGAAAAACTAAACCCTAAAATAGAAGACTAAACCCTAAAATAAAAAACTAAACACCGAAATTGAATAATAAACTCTAAATCTTAAATTTCTATCACATATCATTAAATATAATTGACACATATCATCACACATAGCTAACACATATCATCACATATAACTGATAGAATGATAGATTTTTGCTGGGACCCTAAAATGGAAAATTAAATAAAAAAACGAAAACTATACCTTAAAATGGAAAATTAAACCCTAAAAATGCAAAACTAAACCCTAAAATGTAAAACTTAACCTAAACTCTAAATTTTTGTCTTATATCATCACATATAACTATCATACATCATCACATATAACTAATGATAATATATCTTTACAGGGTGCACCTAACAAGGTGCACCTAATAAATTGCCGAGTTTTAATCAGTCAAAGTTCTATAACAAAATAATATATAATAAAACGTTAATATTATGGAAAAGACTACATTTCTTTCATGGCACCATGTCCCCCACCCGTGTATTACACGAAATTTATCAGAAGATAAATATAAAATATATTTGATAATTACAAAGTTTTAAATATAAAATAAAACATTCAAAAGAGGTATTCTCAACCTTGGCTTGAGTTTTCTAATTTATTTATTAATTATTAAATAGTTTTTATTTGAATATTTAAATTAAATTTGTTAATAATTTTATTTACATACTAAGAAATATTAAAATATGTCACATTCTAAACCCGTATCTGATCTCTATAAAATAATTTAATAATAAAAATTAATTAATAGAGATTAGACACGGGTTAAGAATGTGGCATATGTTAATAAATTATTAATAGTTTAATCTAAACATTAAAGTATAAAAATATTTAATAATTATAATAATTAATAAAAAGATTAGACATGTATCCTTTTGAGTTGTTGAGAATGCATCATTTGAATTTTTTATTTTAAATTTAAAACTCTATAACTATTACAAATATATTTTATATTTATCTTTCTATAAATCTCTGTAACATATGTGTCTTACACTAATACATAATATTTGAAATTTGAAAATTAAAATTATTTTTTTAGTATAAATACAACTTATTTAATTATTTTTATAATAATTTTTTTGAATTAAAATTATATTATATGTAATTTTTAAATTTAAATAATTAATCTAGATCTTTTTTACTAATTATATATGATTTATTTTATTTTTGTTCTTATATTAGGAGAATAAAAGAAAAGTATTAAATTGAATAAAAGAGAAATATTAAATTAAACAAAATATAATAGAAAGAAAGAAATGAAAAATTAGGCAAAATTAAAAAAAATATTAAATGAAATAAATATTATTACTCGAATGACGCATAAGCAAACAAAATACTATTTTTTTATTTGGTAAACAAGACATACGAAGTATATAGAATTTTATATTAATATACAAGATGATATATATATATATATATACTATATATATATATATATAGATATATATATATACTATATATATATATATATATATATATATATATATATATATATATATATACTAGTCTTAATACCCGTGTATTACACGGGGTTTATCAAAAGATAAACATAAAAAACATTTGTGATAATTACAAATTTTTATGTAAAATGAGAAATTCAAATGATGTATTCTCAACTCTTGCCTTGTACATGTCTAGTTTATTTATTAAATATTATAATTATTAAAATTTTATTTTCATGCTCAGATTCAATTCGTTAATAATTTATTTACATACTTATAAAAATTCAAAAGAAGTCACATTATAAACCCGTGCCTAATCTCTACTTATTAATTATTATTACGTTATTTTGTATTTTAATGTTTAAATTAAATTCGTTAATAATATTACTTATATACTTTGAAAACATAAACGGATGTCATACTCTCAACTCGTGTCACATTGTATCGATGTCTAATCAATATTTAATAATAACGGGGAAACCCGCATAAAATTGAGTTTGAAAAAATGTAAAATATACAACACCCGCGTGTTACATGTGAATATGTGATATAAAATATTAAATTTATAAGACACTGATAATTCTATTGAAAAAATATCC